>PVHP010012160.1:0-33878 GCA_004024765.1 Zapus hudsonius
GTCATCAGCTGGTAGCATTGCAGGGAAAGGTTGTGGGACCTTTGGGAGGTGCAGATTTTGTGAAGTTTAGAGCCTTTACTAGGAAGTTCAAACGTTGCAGGGCAGGGGAGTGAACTGCTAAGGGATGTGACCGTCCTTGTACTGTGACCTAGGAAGCTACCAATAAGGAGATGTGTACATAGCAGACCACATAGCTTCCTTCAATTTACATAAAATATTTTACTTATTTAAGGATTTTCTAGTAGCTCAATGCTGCTTGCAGTTAACAATAGACTAAGCAGACTTGTTATTCGTATTTTACTGCCTGTCTTTTTAACACTTAACACATAAGCTGGGGCTGAAGAGATGGTGTAGCAGTTAAGGCACTTGCCTACAATGCAGAAGGACCAGAGTTCGATTCCCCAGTACCCATATAAAGTCAGATGCACAAGATGGAGCATGTGTCTGGAGTTCATTTGCAGTGGCTCGAGGCCCTAGTACACCCATTCTCTCTCTCTCTCTCTCTCTCTCTCTCTCTCTCTCTCTCTCTCTCTCTCTCTCTCCCTCTCCCTCTCCCTCCCTCTCTCTCTATTTGTTTTTCTCTCTCATAAATAAATTAAATATTAAAAATCATAAGCTGCTATCAGGATTTGCTATGTGCAGCAAAGACATTTGTCTTCTCTTCATTTTTTTTCCCATTGAGGATATCAAATAAAAAGGAAATTTACCTTGGAATGAAATGCAATTTTATTAAAACTTTTAGTTTTTTTTTATATTTATAATTTGGTCTGTCCCCTCTTGAAATGCACCTTAGATCAAGAGGAAAAGTTAAACTGTTCATTGATTTCAAGTATTTCTTACTCTATAACATAATGCTCAAGTTATTAAAATGTATGACATCGTCTTAAAACAATGAAATGTAAATTTCAGCATGTTAGCTTCAAGAGTTTCATTAAGAAAAATGGTTTGGGGCTGGAGAGATGGCTCAGAGGTTAAGGCACTTGCCTCTGGTGCCTAAGGCCCTGGGTTCAATTCCCCAGGACACACATAAGCCAGACCCACAAGGTGGTGGCCCTGGTGCTCTCTCTCTCTCTCTCTCTCTCTCTCTCTCTCTCTCTCTCTCTCTCTCTCTCTCTCTCTCTGTATCTATTATCTATCTGCTTGAAAATGAATGAATAAAATGTTTAAAAAAAAGAAAAATGGTTTGTATACATGTGTATAAATAATTTTAAAAATTAGGGGCTGGAGAGATGGATCAGCAGTTAAAGGCACTTGCTTGCAAAGCCTGATGGCCTGGGATCAATTCCCTAGTACCCATGAAAAGACAGATGCACAAAGTGCATGTGGAGTTCCTCTGTAGTGGCAAGAGGCCCTGGTATACCTGCTCTTTTTCTCTTTTTTCTCTCTTCCTCTCTCTACTTACAAATAAATTAATTTTTTTTCAAAAAATTAGACTTTCTCTACATTTAACAAAGTGGAGCATGATAATTCAATCAAAATAAATAAGAATGAAGTTTAGTGAAGAAAAACAGTTTCGTTCAATAATAAAATCTCAATAATTTTTATTACTCACCCATTATCTATTGTCATTTTATAAGAGATTTAAATGTTCGTGTACTTTAAAAAATATTTGGAGTAAGTAGCAGCAGTTATAGAATTTCAGAGTAGAAAGACCAGATGGCTTAGCCCCCAAATTAGAAGTTAATGCTGACTGGCTTGATGAACATTGTGCTGAGAGATTGAGTTTCACTCTGAGTGTGTGGACCATGATTGATTATTCACTGGGGAGAGCACACAGCCTTTACATGTGCTTACTTCCTCCGGCTCGTGCTTATTGCTGGTTTGGTAAAAAGATCAACAGAATACTGAAGCCCACAAAGGTAGTTTCTCCCATGCCACAGATTCAGGATGTAGAAGAGACAGACTGAATATCAGATAATGATATAATGGGATGCTTTTCCTGAACGTTCTCCTCAATGTTACAAAACAAAATTTGGAGAATGTGAAGTGCTAAGGATGGTGGTGCAAGCCTTTAATCCCAGCATTCTAGGTAGGAGGATCACAGTGTGTTCAAGGCCAGCCTGGACTAGAGTGAGCCCCTACCTCAAAAAAAAAAAAAAAAAAAAAGGAAGGAAGGAGGGGGAAGGGGAGAAGGAAAGAATGAGGGCTGGAGAGATGTTCAGTGGTTAAGCACTAGCCTGAAAAGCCTAACAGCCTAGGTTTGATTCACCATCTGGAGTTTGTTTGCAGTGATGGAGGCCCTGGCCTGTCCATTTTCTCTGCCTATCTCTCTTCTCTCTATCTCTCCCTGCCTGCAAATAAATAAATAACAAGAATGAAAACTCAGTGTCATCAGTAAGTGATACATTGTGGTTAACTGGAAAGCAATGAGCTTTTGTACAGGAAATACCACTGAAATAGACTAGACTGAAGGACCAGGATACCTCTACCAGAAGGACAGGTTGTGAGTCAAGTCACTGAACATGGTTCAAAAATAGTGTACAGGGGCTGGGGAGATGGCCCACTGGGCAAAAGTGCTCTCTGCCTAAGCATGCCCACCTGAGTGTGAACCCCTAGAACCCATGTGATGTTGTATGCCATGGTGAACACCTATAGTCTAAGCACACCTACGCTGAGATGGGAGACAGAGATTGGAAAATTCCCAGAATGGAAAAGAATCCAGAATCCCAGTATGGAGCTTGGAGTTTGCAGCAGCTCTGAACTATAAGGTAGAAGGTGAGAACTGACACCCAAGATTATCCTGTGACACACATGCCTACAACCCCCCCATGTGTACTTTTGCACACGCGCGAGCACACATACACACACACAGGCATGTGCGCGCGCACGCACGCACACGCAGAAACGCAGGCTCGTGCGTGTGCACACACGCACACACACCTACAATCCAACACACCAAACATACATATATACATTATACATACACACTAAAAAAGAAAAAATATATAGATATACCTTGGCTTAAAATAAGCTTCTCAACATGCTTTTTGTGGAGACGAAAATGCCTACTTTGGTTTTAATTTTGGTTACTAAAGAGTGACCAAATTAATTACTGTGCTCACAGGAGAGAAAGTAATTATTATTATTTATTTAATTCTTTATTAATTCTTATTATTTATAAGACAGCAAATATGCAGCAAGATAATATGGATACGTGAATTCTAACCAGTCCCTTCCTCTCTCCCTCCCTCTTTCTTTCTCTCCTCATATTTATTTTGAGAATCTCATAGAGTTGGTAATGACCAAAATGTGGATATTAGGAAAATTTTTAAAAGGGCATTATATAGTAATTACATTAAATCAGTATAATTATAAAGGGCCATGTTTTTAATTAGGAAATAATATTCAGTACTGAAAAAAATCCCATAAACAAAAAACAAACCCTGACTGATGCTCCTACACAGGACCTGCATAATAGGAGGAAAAACTATGACATCAAAATAGGAGAGAGAATAGTTGGGAAGAAGTGATTTATTCAGTGGAGGGAGCATTTGGGAGCGAGAAAGGGAGGAGATTGGGATCATTGTATATGGTTTGTATTTATGGAAGTTGCCAATAAAATGTTTTAAAAATTCAATTTTTTCTTCTTTTGAGTTCCTATGCCTGAGATTTTCAAACTAGTAGATATGTGGAAAGCTGGTTAAAAGTGTAGATTCCTAGCCAGAAGTGGTGGTGCACATTTATTCACTGGGGAAGGCGGAGGGAGGAGGACCAGTGTGAATTTGAGGCCCACTGGGACTAGAGAGTGAGGTTCTGGTCAGCCTGGGCTAGAGTGAGATCCTACCTAGAAAAAAACAAACAAAGGAAGGAAGAAAGGAGGGAGGGAGGGAGGGAGGGAAGAAGGAAGGAAGCAAGCAAGGAAGGAAGGAATAGGGAGAGAGGGAAGAAGGGAGGGAGGGAGGGAGGGAGGGGAGAGAGTGGGGGAAGGAAGGAAGGAAGGAAGGAAGGAAGGAAGGAAGGAAGGAAGGAAGGAAGGAAGGAAGGAAGGAAGGAAGGAAGGAAGGAAGGAAGGAAGGAAAAGTGTAGAGTCCTGAACTTTGTTCCCCAAAGTGTCAGCTTAAGAGGTCCTGGGTAGGCCTCTGGGATTTTCTTGTTAGACAACTGCTTCATGTGATTCTCGTGCGTGTGGCCAGAAGGTCCCGCTTCGAGAGGCATCCCTAGAATCAAATCTTTCCACAGTGAGACCCAGTGACTTGCTTAGACAGAGCCCACAGGGTAGCTCTGGAAAGCAAGCAGACACACACAGTTTGGTAGGGGATGGTTGGCTAAAGCATGGATTGAACTCTGGGCTGTGAAAGGTCCAGGAAGACTCTGAGTAGAAGCTCATTCCTCAGTTTACCCAGGGAGGCTTCCACAGCTTGGACACTCCACCCACTCTTTTGAGTCATTCTTGGTTCTTAGGGAGGCCACGTCAGTGTCTTCGGGATTCTTACCTCTTTCGGGGATAGTATAGAAATGTAATCTTCGTAGATCATCCTGGCCTTTTCTTCAATGACTTTTTTGTTTTGCTCTTTCTTTAGGTCTTCACAAGCAAGCCAGAACATGAGGTTCTCTTCGCTGTATTCCGTTCGGAGGAACTCTCTGAAAAGGTTTCTTCCAGCAGGAGTCTTCATCATCTTGTCAAAATTTTGAGACCAGGACAGGACTTCATCTGTACTGGGGTTTTGGCTACAGAGACAGAAGGCGGCCTTTATTAAATGCTACTTTGACCAATGAGGGTTATCTATAACCTGTGGCAAAGTGAGTGGCTAGAAATTCCATTCATATGCTGCCATCTAGTGGCCGTTCTGCTGCCTCGCAGTCTGGCCTGTGCTGGCAATAATCTGAGACTAGATCAGTAAGTCAGAGAGCTGGCAAACTTTCCCATGGGCACAAGGTAAGCAATCACCTTTCCTCACTTTCTGTTAACTATGTTATCAGCTAGGACATTGCCAACATTTGTCTTTCACTTTCAATAAATGAAGGCTATTGTCAGGGAGCAAGGTGTTTGCATAGTAAGGCGTGCTAAGCAGGACAGGCACAGGGACATCATGCCTTCCTAAGGAATCCTGCAATGCTTCGCTTCCTTAACAGAGTGATGGAGATGGACAGACACACTCTCTTAGGTTTTCTTTGCTTCATGATATAGAGTTTCATTTTTCTAAACAAGCTCCTTAAACTGCCGAGTCACCTCCCCAGCCCTAGATTTACATTTTCTAGCATTTTTTTTTTCAAGATAGGGTCTTGCTCTAGACTAGGCTGACCTAGAATTCACTATGGAGTCTCAGGGTGGCTTCAAACTCACAGAGACCCTTCTACCTCTGCCTCCAAGTGCTGGAACTAAAAGTGTGGACCACCATGCCCAGCTTCAGGCAATATATATATATATATATATATATATATATATATATATATATATATATATATATATATATATATATATATATATATAAACTGAGAGTGGTGGCCTTTAATCCCAGCACTAGGGAGGCAGAGGTAGGAGGATCACCATGATTTCCAGGTCACCTTGAGACTATAGAGCGAGTTCCAGGCCATCCTGTGCTAGAGCAAGACTCAATCTCAAAAAGCCACAAATTATTTATTTATTTGAGAGACAGAGAGAGAGAACGACCGAAAGAGGCAGGCAGCTGGAGGAAAAGAGAGCTGCGTGCAGGAGGGAAGTGTGTGGAGTGCCAGGGCCTCTAGCACTGCAAACAAACTCCAGATGCATGTGCCAAGCTCACGCCTCTAGCCTCCCATGGGTACTGTGGATTTGAACCCAGACCACTAGGCTCCACAGGCAAGAGCCTGTAACCATTGAGCATAGCTCCTGTCCCTGACCAGGTATCACTTGTCACTGTCCCACAATGTCTGAAGCTCTTCGTTCACTTAAAATACTAAAAATGTGATAGAAGTCATATGGGGCTCATATTGAAGACGCATAAAAAGCAAGAAGGAAGCACTAATAATGATGTGCATTTGATGTTGCCCCAGGGGACACGGGGTAGGTGGCAGCGTGTATAACCAGGACACACATCCAGCACGGATCTCATTCTCACCATTCCTCTAGGACCTGGACACTCTCCATTTTCGTGGTGTGTGCGGGTCTTCCTGCGCTTTCTCCTCTCTCTTCATTCCTAACGGTGAGGCTGCAATGAGAACGGCACAGCTCATCAGCTGAATCACGTCAGTGAGGTAAATGAAAGAACACGTCTCAAGGGAGAAACAGTTCACATATGTTATTGACAATGGCATAGGAATGTTTAAAGTCGAGAAAGAGGAATAACATTTGTAAGTGGTGGATAAATCCATTCCACTTCAAGGAAAAAAGAATTCTAAATAAAATAATAGATGAGAATCCTCACCATGGATATTATGTATTCTGATTTTGTCATTACATAATTTGAATTACTTCAAGGTGTTTCCATGATCAGATCTTTAGAGCTTTAATATTACATGTATATATATGTATGTGTATATATATATATATACATATATGTATAACTTTTTAATCCTTTGAATGAAAGACCATTCTGGTTTTTGGTTAGTTATGTTCATATTTTGTTTTCATTTATTATCTCTCTATTTACAGCTATGAAGATAAATGTATTAGAATCCAGCATAGATTTTGTCAAATTTATATCATTCTTTGCTATAAGTCATATTTACTATACTTTACTTTGCAATAAGTCTTCAGCATCCTTCCAACCACTAATGTCTGACTAGCTGGACTGGACACTCACTAGGTCTTTGCCATCTCTTCCCCTACACCAATCAGTCTCCAGTTTCTTGAAAGGGCCAGGCCAGCACCTCTGAGGGTCTGAAACAGGGGAATGCTGGGTAGGAGGCTCTGAATCCTTGGGAAATACAGCAGGATTTTAGGGACCAGGAAACCCATACACTTTAGCTCCCCCCCCCCCCCAGAACAATGGTGAAAATCATCAGATTCAGTTAAACTACAGCTGAGCAGTGCCTTGGGGAAACTTGAGGTTCAAGAGTTTCTAGAACAAGGCTAGAGGTAATGGGGAGGTGACAGTCGATATTAAGAAGGAAGTGGGAACGAGGGCTGGTGGCCTTTCCTTGATGGGAAACTCCTGAATTTGCAAACTGAAAGCTCTTTTCTTTCCTTCCTTTCTTTCTTTCTTCCTTCCTTCCTTCCTTTTCTTCTTTCTTTCTTTTTTATTTTTATTTTTGAGGTAGGGTCTCGCTCTAGCCCAGGCTGACCTGGAATTCACTATGTAGTCTCAGGCTGGCCTTGAATTCACAGTGATCCCCCTACCTCTGCCTCCCAAGTGCTGGGACTAAAGGTGTATACCACCACTCCCAGCTTTCTTTTCTTTTCTTTTTAATTGTTTTTTCGAAGTAGGGTCTCACTCTAGCAGAGGCTGACCTAGGAATCACTCTGTACACTCTGTAGTCCCAGACTGGCCTCAAACTCACAGTGATCCTCCTACATTGCTTGCCAAGTGCTGAGGTTAAAGCTACGTGCCACCAAGTCCAGCTTTTTAATGATTTTTTTCTTCAGGGAGAGAGAGAGAGAGAGAGAGAGAGAGAGAGAGAGAGAGAGAGAGAGAGAGAGAGAGAGAGAGAGAGAGAGAGAGAGAGAGAGAGAGAATATGAGAATGCATAGCATACAGGCACACCAGGGCCTTTTGCAACTGCAAATAAATTCCAGAGGCATGTGCCACTTTGTGCATCTGGCTTTATGTGGTTACTGGAGAATGGAACTCAGGCCTTTAGGCTTTGCAAAAATTGCCCTTAACCACTGAGCCATCTCTCCAGCCTGCTAGTTCTCAAAGCTGAGGAGTTCTACCAGAGCATGTCAGAGCACAACAGGGCTCATGTCCTCATTTTCATTAGCTCATGTCCTCATTCATTCACTTCACTAAAGGCAATGGAAGTTATGTTTAGTGGCCCTTGCTTACCAGGCACATTCTCTTCCCATTCAGGTTTACTGGTGAGTTAGTAGAGAGCAGAGTGGTCTTGTAGGGTGGTCCAACAGACATCCATCACTGGCTGGGGTCTGAAACTCTGTCAAGCAACCCTCTATTTTTACTGCATATCTACCATGAACCAGGCCTTCTGATAGACACAGCTCTCCCTTCAAAGGGGATAAGAAATAGTTAATTCTGGAGCCAAATATGAGGTCACCATGGTCACATGGCCTGGGAATACAGGTTTAGGTGACAGCAGCTCCATGCTCCAATGTGTCATGAATTAAGGCACTTTTCTAATCCATGGGCTGACCTTCAGGAAGGTCAGTCATAGCAAAGCAGGGGAGGGGGATCTCTGCTCTCTGGTGACATTCTTAGCCCTCAGGTTGGTGGAAACTGGAGACTGTTTGCACATTCCAAAAATGTCACACCTGATCAAGGATAGTCACCAGGATGTTAGGTCAGACATAGAACTGGGTGATAAATGGCTGTTAAGGGGCTTAAGGTAGCCCCAGGGGATTTGGCTCAGATTCTGCAACATTCCATCTCTCTGGGATCACAGTTCTGTCAGTCCATTCATCCTTGTTCCAAGTAAAAAGCAGTGCTTTTCTGGAAACTTCAGTTCACAACACTTAAGTGAATGCAGACCGTGTCAATAAATCTAGATTGATAGAAAGAAGGCATTTAGGGGACAAGGTGTCCAACAAGAAGTTGTGTGTGTGTGTGTGTGTGTGTGTGTGTGTGTGTGTGTGTGTGTGTATGTGTGTGTGGTGGGCAAGAATGTGTATGAGTACATGAATGTGGGCACACATGTATGCAGCTAAGCATGCACATGAGTGTGCATGCATGCGGAGGCCAGAAGCTGATGTTCAGTGTTTTCCCACCAGAGCTCACCTGTTCATCTAATCTAGCTAGCCAGCTTGCCCTGGGTATCCCCTAGCTCCACCTCCCAAATGCTGGGACTACAAGCAAATCACCAGGCCCACCCAGCACTGCTGTGGGTGCTGGGGACCCACCCTGTGGCCTTCAGACTTGTGAGACAGGTTCTTTATCCACTGAGCCACCTCCCTTCCCCCAAGTAGTTGTTCCTCATCTGGGAAGTCAGCTAGAGAAACCAAGAAAAGGTGCCATTAATACATTCTTTCATTGTCAGGTTCCAGAGGAAGATGAGGATTGAGAGAATGTAACAAATGAAAGAATTTAAGGAAGGCAGGTTCCTCCCTCTGGAGATGGCCAAGGATTCCACCGGAAAAGAGATAAAACAGGAAAAGGTACTTGAGAAAAGAGAAACTGACAGGTGTTGAAAAGGGTCACTTAATTGGAAAAATGCATCTCAATAAAAGTACATTTTAATAATTAAATTAAAGTAAGTTATCAGGCTAGAGAGACAGCACAGAGGCTAAGGCACTTGCCTGCAAAGCCTGACAGAGCAGGTTCAAATCCCCAGTACCCACATAAAGCCAGATGCACAAAATGGCGCATGCATCTGGAGTTTGTTTGCAGTGGCTAGAGACCCTGGCACCTATATTCTCTCTCTCTTTCCTCTGCTTACAATAAAAATAAGTAAATAAATAAATAAATAAATAAAATATTTAATAAAAAATAAGAAGGACAAGCTGGGTGTAGTGGCGCATGCATACTTTTAATCCCAGTACTCAGAGGCAAAGGTAGGAGGATCACCATGAGTTGGAGATCAGCCTGGGACTACATAGTGAATTTCAGGTCAGCCTGGGTGAGAGTGAGACCGGGCCTAAAACAAACAAACAAACAAGCAAACAAACAAACCAAAAAGATGGCCAGTGACTAAGGAAGCCTCACAACCCCACCCTCTGGCCTCCATATGCGCTCACACATGTGTATGTGGACCACACACATTACATGCACACACACACACACACACACAAGCATTCATACACACCACCCACATGTTCCAAATCCACACAGTAGCCCAGAGAGTGCCACACGAAACACAGGGCACCATTACACGGCACATCTCTCAGAAATGTCTTCTCTCATTGTCTCTTCTGAATCACCGGGTTCTGAGCAGGAATTCTGGCTCTTCTATCTGTTTCGGTGATGTTTACAAACATCCCAAATGCTGCCATATTAGAGCACTCATTATAAGATACTGGGTGGTGTTTGCATCCTTCATCTCCACAGATGGTAAAATGTGGACACACGTTTGGATTAGAACTACTTTTAACAGACAGTCAGCAAACGCTTAACTGCTCACTGTCTGTCCATCTCTTAATCTAATGCTGAGCACTGATTTATCCAGTATAACAAAAGAAATTGGACTTCAGCAGTGAGCAATTAGTCTTTTTATCCAGCTGAGTACATTCTTTTGTTTGTTTGTGTTTTTTTGTTTGTTTGTTCTTTGAGGTAGGGTTTCACTATATAGCCCAGGCTCACCTGGAATTCACTCTGAAGTCTCAGGTTGGCCTTGAACTCACAGAGATCTTCCTATCTCTGCCTCCTGAGTGCTGGGATTAAAGGTGTTCACCACCACACTTGGCTCCACTCTGTTTTTAATTTTAATTTTTATTCATTTATTAGAGAGACAGAGAAGGAGAGAGAGAGAGTGAGAGAGAGAGAGAGAGAGAGAGAGAGAGAGAGAGAGAGAGAGAGAGAGAGAAAGAGAGCACACCAGGATCACCTTGTCACTGCAAACAAATTCCAGATGCATGAGCTACTTTGTGCATCTGCCTTTACATGGGTCCTGGGGAATCAAACCCAGGTCTGCAGTGTTCACAAGCAAGGGCTTTAACAGCTGAGCTATTTCTCCAGAACCTGAGTACTATTCTTAAAAATGTATTTCAAATTATCAATAATTAAGAATCATGGAAAATGCCATCCTGAGACTAAGAGAAATAGAGAAAGACTTGATGCTGAACTTTAAAAATTTTTATTATTTATTTGCAAGGGGAGGGAGGGAGGGAGGGAGGGAGGGAGGGAGGGAGAGAGAGAGAGAGAGAGAGAGAGAGAGAGAGAGAGAGAGAGAGAGAGAGAGAGAGAGAGAGAGAGAACATGGACACACTGGGGCCTCCAGCCACTGCAAAGGAACTCCAGTACATGCACCACTGTGTGCATTTGGCCTATGTCGGTACTGGGGAATTGGGGGAATTGAACCCAGGTCCTTATGCACTGGAGGCATGCACCTTAACCTCTGAGCCATCTCTCCAGCCCTGATGCTGAACTTTTGCCTGACATATCAGTACCCAATTTCACTTGGTTCTGATCTAAGGATGTATAGTTTTGTCTTTTCATTTTCTTTTAAGATAATAAATCACAACCCATATTTGCTTTAACTCATCATGGGTTGGAGAAAGTTCTAAAACGATAATACCAAACTTAAAATTAAATTTAAGGTCTGTGTGGTGTCACACAAAGATGTTTAATTTTCTCTTTCACATAAGCTAACATTCCTATTTTTTTTTTAGCCAACCTACAAGAAGAACAACACCTACATGCCATGCTTGCTGTGTAAGTCTTGATCTAAGCTTAAATACTTAAGGGTAGAAAATGTCATTGGTGAGGCCAGAGCTAGAAAAGCATTTAAATCCTATTAGAGATGTTGAGAAGGGAGGAAATGCATTTGGTACTCTTCAGAAAGGAGACAATGCGCTCTCTCCGTGTATGGGTGGGTTGTTCTGTTTGATGAGAGGGCAGTTTGGATCTTGGGACCAGGAAAACCATACCCCATTCCCATCACAGAGTTCACTGATTTGTCATCGAGGGTCTGTTTTGCAGTCTGCTTTGGGAGATGGTGACTATTGTGAGGGAGAAAGCCTGGTTCTGAGAAACAATGCCTGAACCATTATCATACAGGGCCATAACTTTGCAGTAGCCATGGTAACTCTGAGATGGGAAAATGAGCACAGGTAAATCATAAAAATTCAACTGAGGGAGCTGAACTGGGCATGGTGTCACATGCCCTTAATCCCAGCACTGGGGAGAATCATCGTGAGTTAAAGGCCAGCCTGAGACTACATAGTGAGTTCCAGGTCAGCCTGGGCTAGAGTGAAACCCTCCCTGCAAAAAAAACAACTGAGGAATCATCAAAGTTAATTCACTGTGACATCAATGTTCCCCAAAAGTACCACTGTTGTAGAGAAAGCCCTTTTCAATATTCTCACAAGTATGCTAGGAGTATTTTTTTTTTTTTTGCTTTTGGGGATGTATTATGTATGAATGATGTGCGTGTATGATTTTGTGTGGGGAGGGTACACAGATGTACCTGTGTCACAATGTGCGTTTGGTAACCGAGGACAACTTTGGGTGTTGGCCCTTGCCCTTGCCTTCTATCTTGTTTGAGACAGAGTTGCTTGTTGCTTACCTCTGCATAGCTGAGGATCGCTGGCCCCTGAGCTTCCATGGTTCTCCTGTCTCTGCCTCTCATCTTGCCTTAGGAGGGCTGGGTTGGACACCTGCTACAGTGTTTGGCTTTTACGTGGGTTCTGGGGATCTGAACTCTGGTCATCACACTTGCACAGTAAGCTTGTATGTTGACTGAATTAATCATCTCCCCTAGCTCACCAGTTTCATTTTATGGAACAAGCTCCACCTCAATTTCCCAACTCAAAAATGAAATGAACATCCTTCAGGTTCTGAAAAAGGACCCGTATACTGTTCTTTTAATAACTGATTTTAAACATTCATAGTTAAATACTATAGCTTTATTCAAGAATCAACAATAACTAAAAAACATGGATGAAATACCTAGTGTATGTGACCTTGGCTCAGTTTGAAATTCAGGATGAGTAACATAAAGTCTTTGTGGCTGAGGAACTCAGCAAAATAAATAAACATCATAAAGTGTCCTGACAAAAATGAGAATAGAATTGTGCATACATTGTTTAGGTCCTTAGACACTGGTGTGGTCACTATCTTTTTGAGAAAGGCTTCACAGAGGAGGTAATGATGGAATTGGTTTGAAAATGAGCAAGGGGTTTGCCAGATGGAGGTTTTAGTTCAAAGGATGATGATGTTATAGAGAGGCTGGAGTTGTCCAAGGCATTGTGCAAGGAAAGCAGACTAGACAGATGGGAGGTTCCCAGGTAGGAGCACATAACTAGAATAGCTGATGCAGCGAGGTGTTTCCACATGGACAGTCCCTCCCATTTAGGATAACTCGACTTACTGTGTCGTATTTCCCCCATTCATAATAACAGCACTAACCTACCTCATGCAGATGGAAAGCCAGAAATACAAACTTGCACCAAGTTTTACAAACTTTTCACTAAATATAAGTACAATCAGAGAGCTGTTTATGTCACACAAAGGGGATAGAAACGTGTGCTTTGACATAACTATAAAACACCTCTCACATGTGACTCTACTACTGTTCCTCACAATAGTCCTAGAAGGAATGCAGGGGATTGGTTATTAATCTTTCCAAGGAAATCGTCACTCAGGCTGACATACGCATTGTCCTCAACTGAAACAGACTGGGGCTGACACTGCAGCTCAAGTCCTCTGACTTCTGGTCACATGCTCCTTTTCTGCAGTGTAGTGCCCCTTCTCTGTACATAAAAAAAGCTTTGGGCTGGAGAGATAGTTCAGTGGTTAAGGCACTCACCTGCAAAACCTAACGACCCAAGTTTGATTCCCCAGTGCCCACTTAAAGCCAGATGCACAAAGGGGTGCATGCATCTGGAATTTGTTTGCAGTGCCTGGAGGCCCTGGCACACCCATCTCTGCTTATAAATAAAAATTTTTAAACAAAACAGCTCTTTGTGAGCCCGGTGTGGTGATACACACCTTCAATCCCAGCGCTCCAGAAGCAGAGGTAGGAGGCTACCCTGAGACTACATAGTGAATTCCAGTGAGACCCTAGCGGGAAAAGCTCTTTGTGACACCCCACCTTGTGCATTATTCATGAAAATGGATTGGTCTTAAAGGTCTGGGGAAACTGGCTCCTAGGAATTAAGCACCTGCTCTCCCAGGCACAGCACCCAGGAATTATTCCACATGATCTGTGCCCAGAGGACAACAGATATGGGAGAGTAGTAACTTTTTTTTTAATCCTCTTGGGGAACTTAAGATTACTAAAAAGGAGATGCTACATACAGTTTTGACAACAAAACTCCAAAGAGGAAGGAAAGAGACCCTGACACAGATGGCTGTCCTCAAGGTGCTGCTGTCAATGAGAAAAGCAACCCCTCCCCAGAAAGCCCATTTTCCTCCTAGCATCAGACATAGCTTGAACTTGAAGAGGAAGGAACAAGGAAAAGAGGTCAGACGAAAGAACCAGTGCATCTGCTCAGAGAAGCCTACCAACCAACAAGCCATAAAGAACAGCAACAACAACAACAACAGCAACAACAACAACAACAAAACTAAAGCAAAACAGCAACAAACAGCAGCACAAAGGCCCCAGGTGGTGGGACCTTCCAAAACATGTCTTTTCAGACATAGAAAATCTCATGGTCAAACTATGACCACACATCTCTATTTCTGCATTGATTTGTTTTTTTTTTTTTTTTTGGAATACAATATGGTTTTGAGTGGGGTCTGTGAGGAAGAGCCACAGTTTGAACTTTGTGTCTGAAAGTGTTTTGCAGCATGAATACATAATTCTAACATGGCTAACACAGTGTTAAAAAAATCACACTGAAGTGGTTTAGGAAGATGGTTGAATTGGCAAAGTGCCTGCCACACAGCACGAGGACCTGAGTTTGGAGCTCCAGCGCCCGTATAAAAGCCACATGCAGAAGTGACCTTGGTGAGTGGAGACACAAGGGTCTTTGGGAGCTGCTATTAGATAGTCTAGCTTCAGATCCTCTCATAAAATAAGGAAGACACTCAGAGTTGTTCTCAGGCCTCCACACACATGCACGTGCATCTGCACACACGTGTGCCCACACACATACGAACACATGCATGCACACACCTCACACACATACGAAATCACAAGACCTCCTGCCTTGTGCCATCAAGTGTCCTGAGTCATGCAATAAGCGTTTTATTCCACTCATATAGTGAAACTCAAGTGCAATAACCAGCTATTAAAAATCTTTCCACTAGATGGCTGTGTCACCTTCAAAAATACAACTTTAAGTCAGCATGAAGGCTAGCTGAGAAGTTTTCTAAGTGCAGTTACCTTTAGTTGGAAAAAAAATCAGCCTTTCCTTCCATGTAAAGACTTTTGATCATTGTGTCATCCTAAGGAATTTGATAACAGTTGTCCAGCATTTTTGTGTGTATCCATAAAGTCCAAAGGGGAAGGAATTTTAATCTGGGGAATTTGTACAACTTGGGGGCATTATTTTTTTTTCCTTTTTGGTATTCAGAAAATGTTCTGAACACTCCCTGGTCCAAAGTCACTTGATTTGGGAACACATTAGTCTTGGGAAGAGTGGGGTGTCATCGTGTTCACTTTGCTGCTCTGACAAGCACTCTGCTGTCTCGTGAGGGGAGCAGGGTGGATTTAGAAGATGGTCGTAACATTCTTAGAACAAATTAATTAGGGTAGGTTATTGGCTGCCCAAGCTATTGTGAGTGTGGATTCTCCACATATTTCAATTACAACTCAGGCTCTGCATAAACATGGGTTTCTTTTTGATGTATGGAAAATGAAGACAGATCTCTTCATCCTTTGCTTCACTTTCTCTTTGCTGTTCCCCTCTATACAAAATCCCCTTTTCTGTCTGTATTACATTTTTACTTCAATTTCTAAGTCATACATTTTAGGTTCATTGATACAGTTATTTGATTCTTAATTCAAACCACATCTAATAAGAGTCTGCATGGCTGTTGTGATTTGGCATACACATTTTTCCCCTCCGCTCTAAATAAATATTAAGAGAATTGGGTTGGAGCAATGGCTCAGCTATTAAAGGCACTTGCTTGCAAACCCCAATGGCCCAGGTTGGATTCCCCAGTACCCACTTAAAGCCAGATACCCAAAGTGGCGCATGAGCCTGGAGTTTGTTTATAGTGGCAAGAGGTCCTAGCACACCCATATTCATTCTCTCGCTGTCTGCCTCCCAAATATAAATAACTAGATATTAAAAAAATAAGTACCAGACTGAACATATAAACAAATTTTATATAAAAAGTTCAACCCACCAGACTCTGCTTCTTCAGTTCTCAGATTGATTGAAATCTTATTTTAAGCTGTTCTTTCAACCCATGGTTGGCGCCTTTGCAATTTATAAGTGAGTTACTGAAAGATTTTATGGAAAAGCAATGGCAAAGGCCAAAGGAACTTCTGTGCACTGAACAGACACCATTTTTTTAAATGACATCTGATTAATCATCTGAGCTATTAATGTACTAGTTAGTCTGGAGCCCAAACTTCTAGTTTTAGTTTAATTGTTTTCTCATAAAAAGCAGAATGAGCCGGGCATGGTGGCGCACGCCTTTAATCCCAGCACTCGGGAGGCAGAGGTAGGAGGACTGCAGTGAGTTCAAGGCCACCTGGAGACTACATAGTGAATTCCAGGTCAACCTGGACTAGAGCGAGACCCTACCCCGAAAAACCAAAAAAAAAAAAAAATGCAGAATGAAACGTTCTGATTCTAGCAGTTTGGTATCCAGAAATATAATTGATACCTCTTGGAGTGACTCACACATTCACTGGGACTGGGTGTATGGCATATGATTTTGTGCAGGGCGAGAGTGAAGGAGAGCCTTGGGAACAAACATGATTGAAAACTCTTATCTGGAGATATGAAAAACCTTAATCCTGGTGGACAGGACTTCTGATGCTCTGGGAGTTTTCTGGCTGTGGCAGGCACCCTCCAGGATTGTTCCATTTAGTGAGAGCTGGGGGAAAAGGCACAGTGACAGGATACAGAAAGGCTCTGTTATATTAAGTGGCACTGTGTAGTCAGAACACTGCCCAGAATACAATGTTCATGTGCTACCGTGGTGAATAAGTCCCTTCACCTTTAAGACTTACGACGAGTTCACAAATAATATTTCATATTTATGGGCTAGAGCGACTGCCCAGTGGTTAAAGGCTCTTGCTTGCAAAACCTGACAGACCTCTAAAGCCAGACACAAAGTGGCACATGTGTATGGAGTTGGTTAGCAGTAGCAGGAGGCCCCGTTGTGTAAAAACTTTCTCTATCTCCCTACCAAGTAAATAAACAATTTCAAAAACTAATGTCTCATATTTATTAATATAGGGTTATTGAAGGGCCTAAAGCAGGTACTGAACTATAAACTAAAAGATTTGCTTACTTCCCTAGTCACATTTTATGATGGGATTGACTGAGCCTTTGTCAGAGATGCCATGTTTACATGTCACAAAATTGGGACATTAGTTCTGTCTAATTCCAGGGTGGCTGGTCTTTCTCTCTCTCATACACCTCTTGATACTAGGTTTTATTTGAGAGAGACACATCAGAAGAATTTGCGTAGAATCCTTAAATGTGGCCAAAGACTTCTAGTTAGACTTCTTATGAATCACATAAGAGTTGTTGCCCTACTTCCATTCATGGAACCAGTCAATTTTAATGATTCTATTTTATTTGAGAGAGAGAGAGAGAGAGAGAGAGAGAGAGAGAGAGAGAGAGAAAGGAAAGAGAGAGAGAGAGAATGAATGTGGGCATATCAGGGCCTTTAGCCATAGCAAACAAACTCAAGATTCATGTACCACTTTGTGCATCTGACTTTATGTAAGTACTGTGGAATTGAAGCCAATTTGTTAGGCCCTACAGGCAAGCACCTTAACCACTGAGTCATATCTCTAGCCCTGATTCTATATTTTTAAACAGTCTCTACAGCTTTGTTTTGTGAACAGCACTGGTAGATGCTTGCCTACCATTTGGGAACAGATACTGGTACGCATACATGGCATTACTGGATACCCGAAACCAAATATGGATTTCTTAGATTTTTAATGTTTTGTTCATTTGCATGTTTGGTGGGGGGGCACGTGCATACCACAGAGCACATGTAGGTGTCAGAGGATAACCATGGGGTGTCTGCTCTTCTTCCATGTTCTTGGAGACAGGGTCAATTGCCACTGCAAACGAACTGGTCTAACTGGATGATGAGCTCTGCCTCCATGTCTAAGGCATTTGAGATCACAGACATACATGTCACTTTGCTTCTGGCTTTACATGGGTTCTGGGGAGGATGGAACTCAGCTCATTAGGCTTTGCAGGCAAGCAGCTTTATCCCCAGTCCAAAATATGGCGTTATTTAATAGCACTGGAAATTATAGCACTGATTCCCTGGGATAATAATATAATAAACTTCATTTTTAAAATATCTTTATTATGAATAAGTATATATATTGTGCGAGCAAATCTTGTGAATGTGTCCCTGTTTCCCTCCTCTCTGTCCCTTACCCACTGGGGTACTTCCTCTGTGTGCATATTGGATCTATCCATAGGTTAGGGTGCTATGGAACTGCACCAGAGGTAAACAGCTTTTCTTTCTTTCTTTTTCTTCCCCCTTTGTGTGTTGTTGCTGAGGGGGGCAATGTCTCTGGATATTCTCCCCCACCATGGCTCTTACATTCTTTCTGGCTCCTCTTCCGCTCAGTTCCCTGAATCATAGTGGATGAGTTTTAAGTCTGCTTTATTGTTGAGATTTTAAGTATCTCTGGAACTTTGCTTTGGGTTGTGTTGGGTATCCTTGGTGTCTGTCTCCATTGACCTTTCATGGGTTATCAGACTTGATGTGGTGATTGGTCTTCTGTTTGTCTCATCACTTTCTCATAGGTTTCATTTGGGTCCTGTGTGAAGGCTAGATGTGGTTTGTCTTAAACTTATTTTCATAAAAAGTAAATTCTTGGGTGGGCATGGTAGGGCACGTCTTTAATCCCAGTACACAGGTGGCAGAGGTAGGCGTATCACTGTGAGTTCCAGGCCAGCCTGGGACTACAGAATGAGTACCAGGTCATCTTGGACTAGAGTGAGAACCTACCCCAAACCACCCCTTTCCCAAAAAAGTAAATTCTATTTTCTTATCTAACATAGAACACAAAACTCTTTACTAATGTCCTAAAGTAGTAGCAGATTGTAAAAGTTCTACCATGTCTAAATCATGAAAGAAAGTAGGCTAAGCCCAAAAGAAAGATCAAAGAATTGAAGAAGGGTGAAGTCAGTCAGATAGCACACAATTGACATGAGGAGAAAGGAAGGGATAGTAAGTGAAAGGCGTTGGTCAGGAGAAGCTGGGGGAAATTCTGAATGTTGTCTAAACAGATCGTTTGTCCTGTCTGTGGAAGGGTTGAATTTCCTGGCTGCCTCAGAAATGGAATAATTTGCTCTAAGTAAGAAAGGAAATTCCAACTTCCCTCAGACAGACCTTTTCCCTCAAAAATCACAGGGTTTCAGCACCTTGACAAAGGAGTTCATGCATTTTGTGGTTATAGTTTTCTCTGTCCAACTTCCTCCTCCCAGTACACCCCTGGGAGAAGTGAGGTTCTGATGAAACTCATCAGTAACTTGCCAGTGTGTCAGATCCCAAAATCCTAAAAGAATCCTCATGAGATGAGATTTCCTTGGGTTACCTGAAGCCTTAACTTATGTCTTTGGGAAATGTCACTCTCTTGGCTTTGGTGACACTGCTTTGCTGAGTTTTGCTTGTGACCTCTTGGAGGGCTCTCAACTGCATCACTGAGGAGTGATTCCCTCCTTCCCTCTTCCTCTGCCCTCTCATTGGCGGCCCATCCAGAGCTTGTAGCAGTAGGCCACTGAGTCCTCCAGTGACAACTAAAGTTTGAACGTTTGTGAATGTAATTACTAGAGAGCCGCATATAATTTCACAGATCTCATGGACATAAAAAAAAAAGCTTGAATCTAACTGGTGAATCACTGTCAGGAAAAACAGCCCAGAGAGTTTTGAGTCATACTCTGTCCTTTGTCCACAGGGGAGGTATGGCTGTGGGCGTGTGTAACAGTCTTCCATGCCAAGGTCATCCCCAAAGCTCTGGGACATGATGCTTCCCTAGACACAGACAGTCCTGGAAACACAAAGCTCGACACAGTAGGGCCTCCTAGATCTGGGCTTGAAGCAGATTGCAGAGTGTGGGGCCAATGGATGCCACCCACCTGCAGAATCACCTGATGCCACCTGCAGCATCACCTTGCAGGTGTGTCCTCCACCCCCCCATGTGTCCTTCCTCCTGTCTGCTCAGGACTCTTGAGCTTCTCTGCTGGAGGGAGGCTCCTCAGAGGGGACTTCCTTTCCATGTCAGATCCACTCTCCTGCACCCTCAGCCTTTCCTGTGCTCCCAGCCCTGGCTCTTTAAAGCATTGTATGCAGGACTCCTCCCACACTCACCGCAGGCATGGTGGAAAAAACGGCATCTCTCTGCCAAAGCATCCTTCTCCTTTCATCCCTTATCAGACTCCTCCCACTGCCCATCCCCACCTCAGGGTACCTTCCACATATGTCTATAGAGCTGTGGCCAAGGTTTCCATGAGGCCACTTCCTTGGTTCCTCACTAAACTTGCTTACAGAGATGGCTCTGGTCTTCTTGCTTGAACCGAATTAATTTTCATTTTCTGTTCCTTATTTGATCATTATTCTTCCAGTTCTCCTAAGTAAACCCAGACATAAAACTTTCATCTACTATTCTACTTCTTTCCTACCCATCTTTCCCCTGATAATCTAAATCATGAAATGTCGCACTCATTTTTGAAGTAAATGAAGGCCCAGAAGGGTACGCAGAATACATCTTCCACAGAAAATAGGTCAATTCAGTTCCTATTCTTAACAGCTACACAATAGACAGGAGTCAGACACGTCTATCACATGTGATCAGGACAGCTTTCCTATTCAAGTCTTTTAAAGGGTAACCTGGGAGAAAAAGTATCTATTCTAGAGTCAATTGCTTGATGGCTTTGTTCTCTGTGAAGTTGAGACAGTGGGAAACTAGTGAACAGTGAGATAAAAGTCCTAAGCAAAAATAGACATTTAGAAGACTGATTGATTGATTGAATGAATGGTATATAGAAGTTTCATAGCTTGAATCCCCATTTTTGGCTTGTGTTATAACCTAGGTTCCATTGGTAAATATCATGTGATTGCATAAAGTTCATGTAACGGATGGGAATTACTCAGATAATCCCTCTATATTTTGAAACTGGTTGTATTTCTGAGGATCTGGTTGAAGGGCTTTGGAAATATGCATGGGGTAAATGACAACATGGCAGTGGTGAGTATTCCCAGGCATGATGAATCAGCTCTCTGAAGGTGACAGGTCCACAGGAGGCACTTGTTCCTTGGTGCCTCAATCAATGATTCAGTTTGTCTATATGAGCTGCTTTGTTGCCAGGGTGTGGCTTCTTCTCCATGGTGCAGACCTGTATTTCTGTTTTCTTTAAAAACAAAATATCCTTTGGCTTTTAAGGCATGCATCCTGGTATTTCCACTGGCAGAGAGCTCAAGGGTGACAGCAATGGAGGGTAAAATAGGACATTTTTGCACTGTTTTGAATTAGAGGGGTTGTGGTACTTGTTAAAAAAAAGGAGGGAGGGTTGCCCGAGAAAGCATGTTTATAAAGTGCTAAACATTTACTTAGTGAGACCTATCCCACGGTCTGGGAACACTGGGAACTCGCGTGTCTGAAAGGGAGACAATGTTCATTTCAAAGGACCAGTTTACTAAATTTGTTCTGTGAACAGTCTTTTCTGCAAAGACTCTGCTGCCATGATGGGCCAAATTTTGTGGGCAATACCCAGGAGTTTATGAGATTTTGAGTTGGACTAGAAACATTTGGAAACGTTTCATATTAAACTAGGGAATGAAAAATTTGGAAATGGGGCTGGAGAGATGGCTAAGTGGTTAAGGAACTTGCTTGCAAAGTTTTGATGGCCCAGGTTCCATTCCCCAGTACCCACATAAGTGCAGATGCACAAAGTGACTCATGCATCTGAAGTTCATTTACAATGGCAAGAGACCCTGGTGGGTTCTCTCTCTTTCTCTCTCCCTTTCTGTCTTTCTCTCTGTGTGCTTGCAAATATATACATATTTTAAAAGTTTGAAAGTGACATATTAAACTGGGCCAGTCAATACAGTATATATTTAAAGGCTTGCCAACTAGTCCCACCTCTATCACTCATGACAGACATCAAACAGATGATTGGCTTTCTGATGTATAAAATTAACCATGCATGCTTCCCATCTGCAGCTGTGAGAACTTGGGCTGTGTGGTCACCTCACAGTGACAGGCAGGAGACAGAGATAGCTGGACTGGAACCACTACTGGGTATAACCTGAAAGGTCCACCTGGCACCAACCACTCCATAGAGGTCATGTGAATTATGTTGGGGGAACAGTAACTAAGGGATGTTGTGTTCAAATATTTTTTTAATTAAAAATTTATTTATTTATTTGCAAGCAGAGAGAGAGAGACAGAGAGACAGAGAGACAGAGAGACAGAGAGAGAAGAGAGACAGAGAGTATGAGTGCACCAGGGCCACCAGCCACTGCAAACAAAATCCAGATGCATGCACCTCTTTGTGCATCTGAATTTTACATGGGGAATCAAACTCGGGTTGTTAGGCTTTGCAGGCAAGCACCTTAACCGCTGAGCCATTTCTCCAGCCCCTTTTAAAATATTTTTATTGACTGTGTCCATCCATATAGACAATATTCCATAATCATATTCCCCCTACCACAGCCCTCCCTCTTTATTTTACCCTTCTCATTCCCCTTCTTTCCAACTAGTTAGTCTCTCTGCTATTTTTGTGTTTTTGTTTTTTGAAGGTAGGGTCTCCCTGAAGCCAATGCTGACCTGAAATTCACTCTGTAGTCCCTGGCTGGCGTCAAACTCACAGTGATCCTCTTACCTCAGCCTCCCGAATGGAATGCTGGGATTCAAGGTGTGTGACACCACCCAGCCTCCCTTCTATTTTGATGTCATCATTTCCCCCCTCCTATCATGCAGGCCTTGTGTAGGTAGTGTTAGCCCCTCCAAGGTCATGAGTACCATGGCCACTGCATTCTAATTTTTATGACTTAACATGGAAACCTGTCTTGCTTCTTGGACACTGCTAGAAATAGCCAGGTATTGAGTAATCAGCCTCTAAGGTCTTCTTTAAAAAAATAGGGTGGATTATAGGGTTATATTAATGTAACCTCTGATGTTATGTTTCCTAGATCGTTTATACCTTAGCTTTAAAATCAAAATAAAAGTTGAAAGCTCTACTTTAAGACTTCCTTTTGTGATGCCCTTTGTGTCTGAGAGCGCGGAGAAGTTGCTAGACGGTACATATGCTATCTCAGTATCTGAGTATTTCAACAGCTCCCATAGTTCCTGCTGTCCTGACAACAGTTGAGGAAGAACCTGAAGTACCTTTCAAAAGTTTCTTTCACATAAAGAGCCAGAAAGAAGGCTACTTCCTGAAGAGGTAAGTTATTCAACTTGCTAGGGTCTACTTGAACCTCTAGACAAGTAGTCTTGAAAAATCTGTCTGTTCGCCTGGTCAGAATTGACTTGGAATCATATAGAAAAGATTTAGTTTATGTGTATATTTTCTATTTGTGTGGTATGCTTGTGTGTGGCAGGTAACAATCTGTGTATAGGTATGTGTGCATTTGTGTGTGTGTGTGTGTGTGTGTGTGTGTGTGTGTGTGTGTGTGTTTAAGGCCAGAGGACAACCTCAGGTGTCTGCCATTCCTCTCAGGAGTGGTCCACCTTTTTTTTTTTTTGAGATAGAGACTCTCCCTGGTCTGGAATTAGCTAAGTGAGCTAGACTGTCTGGTTAGTGAGTTCCAGGGATCCTCCTGTCTCTAGTGCTGGCATGATAGGCATGTGCCACCATATCTGGCATTGTTACATGAGTTCTGGAGAGCGAGTGAACTCGGGTCCATGTCCTCGGGTGGCAAGTACTTAACCAACTGAGCCATCTTTCCCACCCAGTGATTTGTGATTTGGCCCCCCATGGCTTGTGTGTAAGAAAGTGAAATGGTCAAAACTCCATACTCTCCTCATCTTGAAATGGTCACCCAAGAGGACAGACAGAGAAGAGACTGAGGTCAGGAAGGAAGTAGTTCTCTGATGGGGCTGAGGAATGGGTGATCTTGTTATGAAGTACACTTAACCTCTCAATGTTGAGAAAAGCTGATGGCATAACCAGCAGTTACATACTTATTCCGTATATCCTTTCCTAAAATACAACACAGCTATACATTTATAGTTGAGGATAAATTGAAAAATGAGACATGGGCTGACCATAAATTACAAATGAGAAATGAACATTTGAAGAAAGCACCATGTTATTTTAAAAGCCCATAATATGTGAGGATAGGGTGAGATATTTATATTTATTGCTAGATATAGACACTTATTTATCTAGCATTGTACTTCCATAAAAGGAAGACAAACCAGCCACACAGACGGCCATTCCTGTTCACAAATGACACTTGTTTCATGTTTGGAGTTCCAACTTTTTTTTAGTCCCTCAATTACATTTTTTCATGTTTCTTCTTGTTCTGCTCCTTTGACCTAGCCTGAAAAATCTGAAGAACATGTCTTTCTTTTTGAATTTTTTTCACTCTAAAAATCCCTTGCAATTTTCTTTCCTAAAATCAAAGCACAAAAATAATGGTATTTTCAAAATGTGTGTGTAAAGGACATTTTCATTTGCAATTGTACAAACAGTCATAATTAAAATCCATAGATCAAGGCAACTTAATTTCCATCCTTTTAAAAAACCCAAATTGCTTAGATCCTAGAGAATAAAGGGAGGAGGAGGGGGAAAACGGGGAGGCAATATGGTCAAGGTAAATAATTTATTTTTATGGAAATGACTTCATAGAACCTGTCACTATATACAATGAATATACCTCAGTGAAAATTTATGTTAAAAAAAATCTCCAAGTCCAGGAAGGTGGCTCAGCAGGTAAGAACACTTCCAGCATAAGCTTGAGAGCCTGAGAGAGGGCCTGAATTTAATCACTAGCTCACAAGTAAAAAGCTGGACATGGTCATGGACTCCTGTAACCCCAATCTTGCAGTGGAGGAGAGACAAGAGAATCACTGGACTCAACAGTCACCCGGTCAGCTGTTCTGGGTTCAAGAAAATAATAACAAAGAATGATAGTGTTGGACACCCAATGTTTCCTCTGTACTATGCACAGGGTACATGCATCTGTGCACACGTGTATATTCCACACACATACACACACAACACACACACATGCAAAAAGATGACATATTATTTGTCTTATTTAGAAAGAAAGGCTTGGAAATAGATGTGTGTCACTATTTCAAAGCACAGCCTCAAGTAGTTGTGACCAGTTACCGACAGGTGCAGCTTCTGACAACAACCCTCTATTCTCAACCTAAGAGAGCAGCCAGGCATGGCAACATACATTTGGGGATCCCAGATCTGTGTCACCCAAAAGTTGTGAAAAGTTGATGCAGCTTCCAAACACCACTTGTTCTTTATCCACAGTCTGTTCTGTGACAATCCGAAGCTCAGGGACTAGAGTGCTTGATGATATAGAATTAACTTAAAAGCAAGTAAAAACCAGACTCTAAATGTCTGTATGGTGATAAAAGAAGTCACACTGAGAACAGTCATACCACACATTTTTAGTCAATGACAAACCATATATGATAGTGTTCCCAGACTATAATGGAGTTAAAAGACTCCTATTATCTATTGGCAACAAAGACATTGTAGGGCTGGAGAGATGGCTCACTGGTTAAAGGTGTTTGCTTGCAAAGCCTGACAGCCTGGGTTTGATTCCCCAGTACTCACATAGGGCCAGATGCACAAAGTGGCACATGCGTCTGGAGTTTGTTTGCAGTGGCAGGAAGTCCTGATACGCCCATACTCACTCTCTGTCTGCCTCTTGCACTCTCAAATGAATAGTTTTTTTTTTTAGAAAAACACTTTGTAAAGCCATGGCCCAGCACATTTCGCAAAGTTTGTGTTGAGGCTGGCATGGATAAGCCACAGGTACTGCACTGCAGGCTTTATGGAGTATAGCATGTGTGGAGTGCATGCTTGCTAATGAATGACTATGTTACCAACTTATGCATCTAATGCACTGCACTGTTTATTGTTAGACTGCACTCTTCCTGGAAATCAAGTAAGCTGGAAGACAGTGTAAAGGGGCACAATGACAGCCCTGTCATTCTCTCCTGCGTCCTGAGTCCCTGGTTTATCAGGAGGCCACACTGAAGGGCTGGGGAGATAGCACACTCGACATTAGAGCTTGCCTTGCAGGCATAAGGACTTTGATTCCCAGAACCCACAGAGAGAGAGAAAGAGAGAGAGAGAGAGAGAGAGAGAGAGAGAGAGAGAGAGAGAGAGAGAGGAAGAAGAAGAAGAAGAAGAAGAGAAGAGAGAGGGAAGGAAGGAAGGAAGGAAGGAAGGAAGGAAGGAAGGAAGGAAGGAAGGAAGGAAGGAAGGAAGGAAGGAAGGAAGAAGAACCAAATCAGGCACAGTGGCATGCACTTACTATCCCAGCACTGGGGAGGTAGAGACAGGTGGATTCCTGGGCCTCACTGGCCAGGTGGTCCAGCCTAACCGGTCAGTCCATGCTAGTGAGAGATCTTTCTCCAAAAAGGTGAACAGTGCCTCAGTAACACCACCTGAGGTTGTCCTAAATCTCCATTAGCACATGTATACAAACACACACACACATGTGATTGACCTGCACTATCTAGTTTTGCTTAGATTCACTTAATGATGTTGCCAAAATGAGGAACTTGTGGGCTGGGATGGGGAGAGGCTTAGCAGTTGAAGACACTTTCTTGCAAAACCTGAGTTCGGTTCTGGGTTTGGTTCTCCAGGACCCATGTAAAGCCAGATGCACAAAGCGGTACATGCACCTGGAGTTCATTTGCAGTGACATGAAGCCTTGGTAAAGCACCCATTCGCTTTCTCCTTGAAAATAAATAAATAAATAAAATATTTTTCTAAGATAACTTTTGCATTATATCTAACATGCTGAGTTTTTAAATTTTACATTATGCTATTTGTAGGTATATTATCATTCCAAGATGAAATTTTCCATAGCCAAGGTAGTAGATCTAATTATATGCTTACTCAGTGTCAAGTGCTATGCTCAGCTCATTGTATGCAGTATCTTATTTATTTTTTCCAGCAACCCTATGAGATATGAGTTCATATTAGTTATTTTTATTTATTTATTTGTTTGTTTTTGTTTTTCGAGGTAGGGTCCAGGCAGACCTGGAATTCACTATGTAGTCTCAGGGTGGCCTTGAACTCAAGGCAATCCTCCTACCTCTGTCTCCCAAGTGCTGGGATTAAAGGCATGCACCACCACGCCCGGCCATATTAGTTATTTGACAGATGAGGACAATAGAAAGTAATGTGCAGACACCAAAGATATCCAAAATAGTCCAAAGCAGAAACCAGAGACTCTTAATATCTCAACAGTACAGCAGACTTAAAACTCACTCACCATGATTCAGGGAACTTTGTAGAAGAGGGAGGGGAAAGATTGTAAGAGCCATGGTGGAGGAGAATATCCAGAGACATGGCCCCCTCCCCAACAACACCACACAGAGAAAGACAAACTGTCTAGTGCTTATACAATTCATAATCCCCTATCCCATGGTCTGGTCCAGCAATCTCACTGAGGAGGGACCAAGAGGGGTGGGGATGGGGAGGAGGGAAATGGGGGGTACCATCACAAGACTTGTTCACACAGTGTATCTAATTATTAATAATAAATACATTTTTTAAAGAGAAAGCAATGTGCTACAGGTCACACATTGGTAACAGATGACATTTGAAGACCTGGGAATCTGACATCATAGCCCCTGTATGAAGCATTCACACAGTATTTTATAGAGTAAGACCACACCTGGGCAGTCTTTGTAAGAGTTAAGAGGGAACACACACACACACACACACACACACACACACACACACACACATACACACAATAAATAAGTAAACAGATAAATGAAAATTAAAAAATAAAAACTCTGACAAAGATACTTACCTCTTCTACAACTCCATTTCCTCCATCTGAACTTGTTCAGGCTGAAGAATGAATGCAGATGAATCAAGCATGACTTTCCCTAACAAAGAATCATCACCCAGAAAGCAAATTCTGCATTCATAACAATGTACTCTAGCCTTCCTGAGGACCACCTGGGGGTTTTCTGAGCCTGTAGTGTTGAGAACCAGGTGGAGTTTCTTCATGACCAAGGTCATCATCAACATAGCACAGTGCTTTTCATCTTCTACTTTGGCCACAGTGAAACACCACTATGTTAAAAAGATAACCTCCATGGATTCTAGAAAACATTGGAGGCTAGAGGCTGGGCACAGAGTGACTCAACCACTTGGTACTTTTGGTCAAAATTTGCAATAGGCCAGGGAAATGGCCACTGTTCTCAATGAGCTCCACATATACATTGGACCTTGAAGGACTCCAAAACACTGGGGTCAAAAGAAAGTCCCAGTAAGTCTAGTTTCATCTTGAGACATGAGATAAAAAACCTTCACAGCCTTTGGGTGGATAGATTTTTCTCATCAAATGCACTTAATGGAACTGAAAGGTTCTATAAGGTCCCTGAGTCAAGGACATTTCATACAAGACAGAACCTTGGGAATGAATTTGTCCTTTCCATCACTGTTCAGAAAATAAAGAACAAACAGATGCCCTGGGTTTGAAATGAAAATCAAGTCTTCTGCCTCTAATTTCAGACATCTTAGTTAACTGACATGGCCTTCCTTCTATGCATAGACCCTGATCTTTAGATGAGTGGTCAGAAGTTCTACCTCTCCCTTCTGTGTTCTGTAGCTAAGGTTGCAACCCTGACCTCACATCGACCTAACTATGCAACTGAGTGAGCAATTCCTGCACATAACGGAAAGAAAAAAAACTATGTTCTTGAGTATTATGTCATCATAACATCAAAGAATACTGTTTACTGATAGATGAATAAATAGCTATAATCTTATTTTACCCACTTCTGTACGAAGCATGGATGGAGAAAAAACATGACATACAATAAATTTTCATGCTTTACTTTACTTAAATGTAGTTTCTGAGGAAATTATTTTTGTGTGCATGTGTGTTTGGTGTGAGGTGTATGTTCACATATGTGCCCATGCAAAATGGCCTGTGCACATATCTACCATAGGACATGCCACCCGAAGTGGCAAGAGGGATCATTCCATCCCTCTGCTACCCACTGTTACGTGAGCTGGAGTCTGTTACCAACCTGGAGCATGCCATTTTTTTCATAAACCTCAGTCATTTTCCATTCTTTACGTTCTCTACTCTCCTATGGGACTGGGGTTACAGATGTGTGTGACCATGCCCAGCTGTTTAGGTGGATCCTGGGGATAAATTCAAGTGGAGTGGTCTCTCAGGCTTCCTCAGGCTCTCATGTTTGTACAGGAAGCGCTTTTAACCACAGTGCCATCTGTCCAGCCCATGGAAATTAGTAGTTTACTCATGGGATGTCTGTATTAAATCAGTGATGGTCTTCAATAGTTCCTACATGCATGGGAGGGTTGGTAGAATACTACATGTTTCCATGCTCCTGTGAACTGAAGGTTGTGCACTAGCTCAGGTTTGTGTCCACCTACCAGGAGCAGCTGCAACAGCAGCACCAGCAGAAGCAGCAGGTGTTGTTGGGCCTCTGGTTCCCAGGTGCTGGAGACACAGCGGGGGCTCCTTCATTTTGTGATTGTTGCCTTTTTCGCATTTCACCGATGTCAGAACCCAACTGGCTGAAAGAAAGAAAATGTAGACATGAAAAGTTTTCCACCATCCAGGAGTGAAGCACACACCTGTGCAATAGTGGCACACAGCCTTTGCAGGTAAAACCAACTGCCCTCTAATTGGACATGAGGGCCTTTCAGAGGGAGAGAACTCAAACCTGGTACTGGGAAGCAAGTCAGCATCCCATGGCCAGGAAACTCATAGAGTCCAGAGAGAAGATTCCATTGCTCTCTGGATAAGAGGAGTGAGCACGCACATCAAAAAGTCTCTCAAATAACTATGCATATATCCCCCTTAATCAAAGGTGCTCTCACTGAATCTGCTTTATTTTACAGATGGCAGAGAAAACTGAGAAGACCAAAGATCCAACAATACTAGAAAAGATAGCCCACAGCCTGCCATAATACCCGCCACCTCTAACACAGAGAAAGCAGTGACCTGTACTACTCTCACTGATAGCCTGACAAGCAGATCCAGGGAAATTGCAACAGACACTGTGGTAAAGCAAAACTCACTGAAGCAGAAACCCAGAGGCTACAGAGCTCTCTAAATCGTACTGCTAATAGGCATGCCAAGACTCAGGGAACAATGTGCACGAGGGGTGGCAAGACTGTGATAGTCAAAAGGTTGGAAGGGATATTCTGAGGCACAGCCCTCCCACTGACTGAGTCTTAATTACCTCCCAGTAGATAGATTAATCCCAATGAGGAAGGCATTCATGGAATGGGGAAGAGGGAAGGGAATATCAGAAAATAAATAAATTGTAAATATAAATAAGTGGGTCAGTAAATCGTTTTCATAAAGATAAGTTTCCAATGCTGAAAGGTGATTTCTTTTGTTTATTTATTGGACACAGAGAGAAGGAGAATGGGCATACTAGGGCCTCTTGCCTGTGCACATGAACTCCAGACACATGCATTACTGGCTTTACATGGGTACTGGAGAATGAAATCTGGATGGGCAGGTTTGCAAGCAAGCACCTTTAACCACTGAGTCATCTCTACAGCACCAAAAGGTGAAGTTTTTAACTAAGGGAAGAGAGAAATAATGTTAGAAGAGATAAAAGCAGTAAGCTTTAGCAGTCTAGCCAAAAATTCTTGGGAAACTTTTTTTTTGAAGAATATCCCAAAACTTTGGGATTACAATTCTGCCATCATCTGCTGCAAGGATCCCCAGCACCCACGTAAAAGTGGGGTGTGATACTGTGTGCCTGTAATCCCACTGTTGGGGAGGAGAGACAAGAGGACCCCTGGGGCTTATTGGCTAGCTGGTCTAGACCAATCTGTGAGCTCCAAGTTTAGTGCAATATCCTGTCTCAAAAAATAAGGTGGAAAGCAATGGAGGAAGGAACCTGACTTCAACCTCTGGCCTCACCCCACACATATGTGCACTCCCACAATATATACATACATAAGACACACACACACACACACACACACACACACACACACACACACGAATTGTGGTGACCATACTGCCATATAAACAAAATCATTAGTAAAGTCAACATGATAAGGTTTGAAAATTTCTTTTTAACTTCCTGCTTTACTCCAGAAAGATTAAATCTGCTTCCCTTTATGAATACCTTTAAGTGATTATAAGGTGAGCATCACTGGTTTCTCCATAGGGTTGACAGTCAGGAGAACTGAGCTTTACAGGTCATGGTCACACATATCTAAACCCCATTAATACCATGAGGAAGGTCAAGGGTTTGTATGGTGACCTCTTGCCTTCTTTTATTACTTACACTCAATATCCTTCCTAGCACATTTGACTCATTCTCCAGGGGCCTAAACTTGCAAGCACTGTTATGCGGGCTCATTTTTCCTTAGGAATCAGTATTGGAAACAGTTGCTCCATGCTCCAAAATTTATATTTATTTAGCAGAGGACTGGAGGGAAGACAAATTGTTAAATTTGTATGGAATTTATATGTTATGGTTGGCAAAACATATGGGTTACAGAATATTATTATTCTGTAATATTACAGGTAACTGTCCAGTCCCATGAGAATGGACATGAAAAGTTTCTACCATCCAGGTAGGCATGAAACACACAGCCTTTGCAGGTTGACAACTCCTGCTTATTGACTCAAATCTGATCTAGGACTGTGATTTTTTAATGTTTTATTTATTTTAGTAGATGATACCATGCTTAGCACATTTTTTTACAACAGGAATGAATTCTATAGGATGGTGTTTTTTTTGTAAATATGGAATACATGTAAACCTTACCGATATGCTATCATAATTGTGGCTGGGAGCCATACTTGATAAAGCCATACCGTGCTTCAAGTCTGGAGCATGGTGAGATATTTTTCAATGGTTTTGGTTTTTCAAAATAGGTTCATGTAGTCCAGGTTTGCCTTGCACTCACTATGTAGCCCATTTCTGGCTTTGAACTGGTTTTGAATCCCACCTCTTCCTCCCAAGTGCTAGAATTACAGAGATGGGCCACCATCATGCCCAGCCTGTGAGCTGATTCTTAAAAGTTATATTTTCAGTTCTTAAGGCAGCGATGGAAACTTTATAAAACTATTATATTTCTGAAAACAAAGCAAACAAAACAAATTTTTATGGCAGTCACTAAACTGAGTTAGGTAAGTGTGGGGGGGGGGTTTGATGCCATAGTCACTTCTTTGTAATTCACAAGAGAAAACACAGCTGGGTAATGGACCCTCTTCTAGAGGGTTGTGAAATGCTTCACTGGGTAAATGGAGACCAGATCCCAGGCTACCTCCATGATATTAGAGACTGGTTCTGTCACTCATATAAAGGTGACAGATGAAAAAGCATCTCCAGAGATATAATGGTACCAGCTGCAGGCGGTGCAGGATGGAAGGAAGGCCACACAGGTGGAACCTATGTCAATTTGACCACTGGTTCCATAACTGGGCCATTCATTAATTTCCCCAAAGTCACTGATGGGTGGAAGAATCCCGAGATCATGGTGAAGGAGCTACTTCAGGGCCCAGCTTGGAGACAAATGAAAAACATTGGGAAACATTGGGAAAATTCAAAGTAACATCAGAAAACAGCCTACTCGGCCTGAAGAGATGGCTCAGGGGTTAAAGACACTTGCTTGCAAAACCTGTCAACCTGGGTTTGATTCCCCCAGTACCCGCATACAAGCTGGATGCACAAAGTTGGTGCACGCATCTTGAGTTGGTTTGCAGTAGCAAGAGGCCCTGGTGTGCCCAGGTGTGCTCATTCTCTCTCTCTCTCTCTCTCTCTCTCTCTCTCTCTCTCTCTCTCCCTCCCTCCCTCCCTCCCTCCCTCCCTCCCTCCCTCCTTGTAACTGCTGAGCCATCTCCCAAGCCCCAGGGTTGTGCTATTTTAAGGGAAATTGGCTGTGAAATTTCCAGAATCAAAGGAAAGCCAAACCTAACAAAGGCTCCTATTGGAAAGACACTCTGAGCAGGATAAACAACATAAAAATAAATGCACATTTACACACATAATAGTGCAACCATAGATCTACAAGATAAAGGAAAAAATATGAATTGGCCATAGAGGTCTTTTAAGGAGCAGGAAAATAGTGTGCTTGCAAAGCCTGTTGGCCTGAGCTTGATTCCCTGCAGGGAGCCGGGACATCGCCATGGCAGGATGGCGCCCCCTCTCTTGCAGCCAAGTGGGAAACAACTCCACCTTAGGCAATGCTTTGAGAAACTGTCCCTAGCCAATCCCGTGGCGCCTGGAGGTGGCAAGCAGGAGCCAGCCAATCATGGGACGATCCGTGTCTCTTTTCCTATAAAAGAGGCTGATTCTTAGTGTTCGGGGCCCCTCGCTTCCTTCCCCCCCTTCAAGCAAAGGCTCTCCATTAAAGTGTGTTGAGAAGAATCCTCGAGTCGTGGTTGTTCTTCCTCGCTGCTCGAGGAGCTCGCCACAATTCCCCAGGACCCATAGGTTGATGCATCTGGAGTTCCTTTGCAAGCCCTGGCATATACTCTATCTCTCTCTCCCCTACTTCTCTGACAATCCCTTAGTTCTCTCCTTAACATAAAAAATACTGTTGCAGGGCTGGTGAGATGGCTCAGCTGTTAAGGCACTTGCTTGATGGCCCTGGTTCGATTCCCCAGTACCCACGTAAAGCCAGATGCAAGAAGTGGTGCATACATCTGGAGTTCCTTTGCAGAGGCAAGAGGACCTGGTTCACCCATCCTCTCTGTCTCTCCTTCTCTGCTTGCAAATAAATAAATATTTTAAAGGGTGGGTGAGGAGCAGGGAAAGCTAGATGACTTTGATCCAAATACAGGGGGGTGGGGTTGTTTGGATCATTGGGGGCTCCACCCATTGCCAGTAAAGCCCTGACGCTGAGACCTCTCTTCCAC
>PVHP010012161.1:0-43593 GCA_004024765.1 Zapus hudsonius
AGGGGAGGGGGAGGGAGAGAGAGAGAGAGAGAGAGAGAGAGAGAGAGAGAGAGAGAGAGAGAGAGAGAGAGAGAAAGTATGGGCACACCAGGGCCTCCTGCTGCTGCAAAAGAACTCACCTTGCACATCTGGCTTTCTGTGGGTACTGGGCAATTGCACTTGGGCTGGCAGGCTTTGCAAGCAAGTGCCTTGACTTGCTAAGCCATCTCCCCAGCCCCCACATCTGTATTCTCAAAATATGTTATTTCCCCAAACCTGGAGTCTATTCCAGTCCTCACAGGATGCACCAATTCAAACCTGCTTTCAGATTGCCTCTCTCCCTGAAGTCCCTGGTGTGCTTTGGTGTCCTTGAACCTATGTGAAGCCAGAGTTCCATTCTCTACCATGGACTTAGTATCTGCTGGTGATTTCCAGAGTTCTTCAAGATGTGAGCTTTTAGAAACTTTTAAAATTATGCATGCAAGCAGGGCATGGTGGAGGACACCTGTAATCCCAGCACTGGGGAGGCTGAGGTATGTGCTGGTGGAGTTCAAGGCAAATGGGGTATTTGGTTAGATGTCTCCCAAATACTCTGTGTAAGAAGTATGTGCCAAGCACTACGGTAGGCAGCGTTGCTAAGATTGGCTGGGCATCACAATGGCCTGATTTTAATACTCCAACGAGAAAGACACCTATCAAACACACAAACTGATAGAGGATGGCATGTTGGGTCAGTGCTACATGGACGGGTCCTTGGTGCTGTGAGGAGAGCCCACAGAGGGGCACACTGGAAAAATCGAGGAGCATGCCAAGGGCTGCACAGGAGCTCACTATGTAAGAAGAAGAGGGGTGAGATCGCCAAGCAGCAGCAGGTGCAAAGGCCCTATGGCAGGAAGGTGCTTGAGTGGAGAGGAGACCAAACCACAGCCATGTGACTCAGTGGGGGAGAGCAACAGGAAAAGAAGGGAGAGAGATGCAGCTGCAGAGAGAAGTAGTGGGGAAGCTATCGCTGCTGAAAGGACACATGGATGGCTAGAAGCCCTGGTGCAAGCAGAGGTGCAAACAGAATTCTAGCTCTGAGGCCAGTGAAGAGGACACAACAATGCCAGAGGGGTGAGGTTTGGATTCTAATGCTGGGGGGAGCTGGTGTGGGCTCTGGCACAGCTGGGTAGGCACCAGCTGTGTGGTACTGGTATTTGTCTCTTTGCCATGGTTCCCTCAGGTGAAATGCAGGTGACACCTTATGGTGGAGGAGGAGGCGCTAAGTGAGGCATAGGACAAGTGTGATGGTTAAGTTCTGTTGTCAATTTGATCAGATTAGGAATAGCGTGAGAGACATGCCTCTTCCGTGGGCATATGAGGGCATTTCCAGGAGGGGTAACTGAGCAAGGAAGCTGTCACAGTCAGCCACTCACCACTGGAAAGAACCTCCAAACCAGGCACAGTTATGGGCAGAAGGAATTTACTGAAGTTACAGATTCCGAGGAAGTTTCATAATAGTGAAGAGGCTGGCCCCCTTTCACAGGGAGAGAGAGAGAGGAGAGAGGAGAGAGGAGAGAGGAGAGAGGAGAGAGGAGAGAGGAGAGAGAGAGAGAGAGCATCAACCAATGCCCCCCCCCACCAGCAAGCAGGTATGTGTGTGGGGGACTTCCTTCCCCTTTACACAGCCTTAGGGTGGGGTCTTGCAACCCTTTCCCAGACTGGTTTACTCCAGAGTCTCTGGAATTTCCTTCCTGCACCACTCTCCCAGGAAGGGATGTTTGTTTCTAGCTAACATGACTTCCTGAAATCCCTGAGCCTCCTTTCTCTCTTCAATTCTGAGACAATCTGCTCCACAACACTCCAGATGACTGTGGATTGCTAACAGGTCGAGCTGGCAACAAAACTTGACCATCACAGAAGCCCTTCTAGAATGTGTCCTCATGGTTTTCCTTTTTTCCTTTGTACTGCTGCCTGTGTTCCTGGTGCTTTTTGCCTGGCTCCCCTTGCCATCCCGTCTCGTGTGTGTCTACTGTTTGCAGTCCTTTGAGTGCACTGGAATCCAGCCTCATGGACTGAGCAGGTACTGGGCTCCTGGACTCTCCAGCTTGTAGACAGTTATGGTTGGACTGACTGGTAAGCTGCTCCAATAAATCCCCTTTACTACATATTCAATCTATGGGAACTGTTCCTTAGGGAACGCTGACTGTGGGGACAAATAACAGCTATGTCACAGAGCACACATGCATGGAGAGCTGCCGTTATGTTCTTCACTTCTGGGCTACAATTCTCTACCAGATGAGGAGCCACCTTACAGGACTCCTATGCCTCTGCTAAGCTAACATTCTATACTGCAGCAGAAACATACGTCAGTGTGGCTGAGGAATACGGGGGAAGAACTTGGTCTCGAAGACAGGTTGAGAACTCAGAAGGGACAGAGGATCTGGGAGGGGGAAGAGTTCCGAGTTCAGTGATGTGGGATAATCAGGAAGATGCTGCCTAGTCAGTATCTGCTGTCCCTTCTCCATACTAGTGATGAGTCCATTACACATCGTCTCCCAGACTTCCTTGCAGTTCTGTGTGGTCATGTGACACACTGGCCAGTAAGTGAGCACCAGATTGAAGCCTCATGGATGCCAGGACTTCCCTTCATCCTTCTCTTTTCCTGCTTTTGTCACAGAATGGAACCTGGAAGTAGAGTCACCCTTTCAAGCAAACACAGCTGCAGGCCCTGGATGACAGGAGGGGACATCAGAGGAGCCTGGCCCCGTGGGCTTGCTCCAGTGGCCAGGTCAGCTCAGCACAGCTCTGCCTGAGGCCGTCTTGTCCTGTGGGTTTCCTGACATATTCCAGAAGAGACCTGGAACAAAGCTGAGTCCAGACCAGGGTTCTGAATTCCTAGTACCTATGATAAGGATCCAGGGAACCTAGGAGTGTATGTTCACAAACCTCTGAAGTCTAGTCTCTCCTCTTACTAGGACTGAAAGGCAACAATGGTTTTGGCAAAACCTGTACTTGTCCAAAGACTCAACAGACTGTCACCCCAAATACCCTGGGTTTCTGCACATGCTCACTGCTACTTTGAAATGACACCCGTTACTAAGTCTACAACTAAGTCATGTTATTTGCTGCAATGGCACAAAGATGGCTGAGTTTTTAGTGAACCCATAGTCTCACACTGAAATACAATTCTATTCCCTTGGAAAATTTGAAATGCAAGCTGGAAGTATTTTTCTGACAGTTCAGACTCCTTTCACCAAGAGAAAGCATTCCAACTATGCCACAATGCCCAGCTGATAAAACACTGGGGATTATAAAGCAGTCAAGAAGAAACCTGGGGACCCCTGATGTGCAACAATGTACATGCTGGTACAGCCTAGAGTTCTAAGTGCAGTGAATGATTCTTCCAGCTAAAACTTGTAAGCCATAACTCCTCTCACAAAGAAAGTGTGCCCACTCCCCACCCCCATGGAGTGAGCTAGCAGTGACTAATGCTGAGTTCCCCAGCACTGTTCATTCTTAAGTGTCCCCAGGTGACTCTGAAGAGGAGCCAAAGTTGAGAATCCTAAACTTGACAGAGGGGGACTGTTAGACACCTAGGAGAGCTACAGTGCATTTCACAATCTTCCATCCGTTCATTAAATGTCCTTGGGTGAGTCACTGGCATCCCCAGAACTCATCAGGCTAGTGGTGTTTACACTGAGTTCCCTAGTTCTGAAATGGCACCTCAGGAAAGCCAGTGTGAAGTGGGCATACACAAGCTCCCTTGACTCTTATCTGAATAACTTTAATAGCTTTATATAACCATCAGCATTAGAAAAGAAAAAGGGTCTGGTGCCACAGGTCTAGATGGCATGTGTGAAGCATGGGGACAGTCCCCCAGTTATAGACCAAGGGAAGGGTTGTGACTTAGGGGAGAGACAAGGCTCAGTGGTGCTTGCTTTTAAAGCCTGCTGGCCTGGGTTCAATCCCTTAGTACCCAGGTAAAGGCAGATGCACAAAGTGCAGCAACGTGTCTGGAGTTTGTTTGCAGTGGCAGGATGGCATCATGCCCATTCTCTCTCTCTCTCTCTCTCTCTCTCTCTCTCTCTCTCTCTCATAAATAAATAAATAAATAAAAGTATTAAAAAAGAGAACCACCCTGAAATAACCTGTGATAGAGCCATTCTTGACTCTGATTATACATGTACATATTATGAATGCATTATGATTCATAAAACAATATCCCCAAAAGGAAAAAGGCCATTGTATTGTATAATAGTGGAAACCTAAGTGTGTAGCACGTCGCTGTCACATAGTGAAAACACCAGCACCGGGTCACTGTGATGGCCCCTGTCAGCACAGGCAGGCTAGGGGCCACCGAGCAGTAGTAGAGAGCTCCTCTTCACTCTGCACCCCGCCTGCCCAGGTCCTCGGGTCCCCCCATGGTACCAGTCCTGTTACGTCTGTGTTTCCTTAAGTCACTTGCAGTCAAAGAGGACATCGGTGGAGCCCCTTGTATGCACCTTAATTCTGGGGAATACATAGGCACGAAAGTCCAGCCAGAGCCACTGGGGAAGCAGAGCTGCCCACCCTATGGGTGCTGGCCAAGAAGGAAGGTTTCTAGAGAGGACCTCAAATGCTGTGCTGCCCCACAAGGACACCCACCCATAAAGCAGGAAACCCAGAAAGCCAAGCGAGCTTAGAAGAGGCAGCATTCACACTCGCTGAAGCTCTGAAAGCTTACCCACCTCCCTTCCCTCACATGCTGTCCGAAGGGACAAGCAGTCAGCACCCAAGAGCAGCAATGCTAGGAACCAGAGAACTCAGGCTTCAGTGGGATTTCTCAGAGACAGTGACAATGGTGCCCTCATGTGGTAGGAAGTGGGATGTCGCCATGGTATGCACAAACCTCACATTACTAATTTTCAAATGACATCATCCCTCACAGAGCCGGTAACAGGTGTAAAAAAAAGTCCTGCAAAGAAACTTGTTGACAGAACACTTGAGCCAATAGGAACATGTCAACAAGTCACTTTTTGGTCTCAGGAATGACAATGTAGAAGTGACAGTAATCATACATGGCCCCAAGAGCCAAGACGCTCAAGGGGACAGTTGAAATACGGAGTTGTACTCGTCACTATCAGTGATGAGCTGTGTCTGACACACAGCTAATGCTCCCAGGGACTCTTTGCTCTTAGCTGGACAGCACGGGCCAGAGAAACCCCAGAACAATGCATGGCATACATTAATCCACGCACTTGCTGGCTGTTAATCTTTTAAAACATTACCTTTAAATGATGAAAATTTAACAATGCCATATATTTTTATAAATATAAAAGAATTAGATACTTATACAGATATAACACATATATCCATATAGATATGTATTCAGGGATGCAGTCAATGGTTTTTAACTGATGGTCTGAAGACTGCAAATCTGGAAATAGTTGTCATAGGGGAAAAGAGGGTGCCCTCTTGGATGCCACTTGATTAGAAGTGCTTAGCACATCTGATGTCATCTCCTTCCTTGCCTTGTAAACTCCCAGGTGTTTATAAAGCCCTGGGAGAGGCCATGTCCACAGCATGGAGGGAATGTGGCCAATGTGAAGTCCTACTTTGGAAATTCCATGGTTGAATTTACAAAAAGTTCATTATGAGCCAGGAAAGCAATTTCCTCTTTGTTCCTACCACTAAGAGAAGGGTGCTGATTATTCTCCATGCGCAAACATGGAGATAATGTCCTCCTTACTTCCCACCGTCAGCTACGACATGGTTTGATTTCTGTAATGTTTCTGGCTACTTTTCAAGATCTGAGCACTAGCAGGATATATCAGAGCTCAGAGCACTCCATGCATGGGGCTTTCAATACCCACCATCAGATCCTCACAGCACACACTGAGAGCGAGGAGGAGCTGCCAGGAAGCAGAGGCAAGGAAACACGAAGTCCTTTCTAGGGACTTCATATTTCAGTGCTGTCCACTGTGGCCTTGAACATGCAGAAGCTCGCTTTTTACTATTCATCCCTTCCAGACTCAGTTTCATAGATATGGCCCCCCATTTGAGTAAAATACCTGTGTTTTGATACTTCATTTGAGTATGTTGCTCTTTGTCATAAAGCAATGAGAGTAGGACAAGTTTATTTTTGGTCTTTGAATGGTAGTTTAGATATTTACATGTTTAAAGAGATGGGGTCTCATTCTGTTGCTCAGGGTGGTTTCAAGTGGTCATCCTGACTCAGCCTCCTGAGTGGCTGGGGCAACAGGCAACTTTCATGGTTCCAAGCTCTGTCTGTCTGTCTGTGGTGTATGTGTGGGATGCATGTGTGCTCATGAGTGTGAGCACAAGTGTACCCCAGCACACCAGCAGAGTCAAAGGACAACTCTGGGTATTTATCCTCACCTTCTACCTTATTTGAGACAAGGTCTCTCATTTAGCACTGCAAATACTGGGCTAGCTGGCCTTTGATCTTCTGGGCTGAAAGCCTATTTGTATTAAAGGGAACAAGTAATTATGAATTGCCATGAGGGCTGACTTTAGGCTGTCTTAAAAATCATCATACCAAATAGTAATTATCTATAGTAAGAAAATCATCTCATTGCTACCCAAATACCCTGCTGTCAAAAATGAAAGAAAAAATGTCATCCAATTCAAAATCAGACTTTGTCTGAATTTCTCTGCACATCACTGCTTTTTCTAAGAAAACCTTCCTGTGATAATTCCTTTTTTATTTTGAATTTCATGTTTTTTGATAGGAAGCTTTAGGTTTTCTTCAATTTCCAAAGAAGATGAAGGAGATATTATACATGAAAGAAGTCCTGTGGAAACACACTTTGACTTACTGAATTTATGAGGTCAAGGAAGGAGGAAAAAGTTTAGCATGATTATCTGGTAGGGAACCCACACAACTTCTTTTATCATTCATGCTGGCCAGTATTCGGCTTGCGGGAGAGAGAATGATGTAGTTATTTATCTTATTGGTCAATTTTTGGCTTATAATAGTATATAGTACTCCTAGTCACATCTTTTTTGACCTTTATGTGGCCCGTGGCATAAGGATCTCCTTCATTAACAACTCCCTTCTCTTCCTGGAGCATCTGGAACCTCAGTCACACTACAATTCACACTGTAGCCTTTGCATTTCTAATTCCTGAAATGCAGACCCCCTAGCTCCTGAGCTGCAAGCCTTTATTCCAATGTCCTATGGAATATTTCCACCTTGAAGGGCAGAATCAGAACACTGAAGCCCACTTTCCCCTGCACCTGTGCAGGACCAGAGTCCCTGCCATCCTCCGGGATTGGTCTGGTCACCTCAACAACCCTCACCCCAATTCTTCTGAGCCTGCCCCTCATTCTCTACTCTCCATGATTTTAAGCCCTCCTCATGTCTCCCCTGGATTTCTGCATGGGAGGCACCTCGCTGGCATCCTCAGCCTCCACGATTGCACTTCCAGGCTTCCTAACCCAGCCTTCCTCTGGCCTCTACAGTCTTAATTGATCACTTCCTGTCTCACATCATTTGGTTTCAATCCCAGTTTCTTGAGGCTTCGGAGAACTCTACATGTGATGCTTATTACTCCTGTCTCATCACCCTCTGACTGACACATGTGCTCCCAAGCCCTAAAAGGTGTGTGTGTTCTTGTATCTTGTCTCTGCATACACATTTTCCTTCGATCAGAAACTCCCTTCATCCAAAGTTACACATGCCTTGGTGTCACTATCCTTACAGACAGGAAGTGAAAAATTCCCACTGACTCCATTTCTAGGAGGAATTTAGCAACAAGAGAAAAATGCTCTCATCAACTGGCCTTGGAACAAATTTCCACACAAATTACTTTCAATGCCAGCAGCAGGGGAGAAAAACCCGAGGAAAGAGCACCATTAAGTCCCTGGCACTCGTTTTCCATTATCATTGATGCTTCACATTTTCTGAGCATTCCCGTAACAATGCAATTCTCAAATTAATCCCGTCAAGTGGGAATGAAAGGGATTGTATATAATCTCCCATTCCAAGTGAATAAACACACAAAATCATGGGGACGATGGCAGGAGAGAGACTGCCCTCAGGAGACTGACAGCATTCATGAAGGATTTCTTTGTTTGTTTGTTTGTTGTTGTTTTCAAGGTAGGGTTTCACTCTAGCCCAGGCTGACCTGGAATTTACTATGCAGTCTCAGGTTGGCCTTGAGCTCACAGTGACCCTCCCACCTCTGCCTCCCAAATGCTGGGGTTAAAGATGTGTGATAGGATGCCTGGCTGGATTTCTTAATGAAGAGAAGGCTCAATGCTTCCCACAGGCCCATATTAGATTTCACACTTCCAGTCGGCTTTCTTCTATGATGTGGTAGTTACATGGTTAATATTCTTTTGTACAAAATAGAAAACTAGGCTCAAAGAATGAGTAAATATCCCCAAATTAACCAAAAGTGGTGGGTTGTCAAGCCATCTTGCTGCAGGGCCTGTTCTCTTTCTCTCTCTTTCTCTCTCTCTCTCTCTCTCTCTCTCTCTCTTTCTCTCTCTCAGAAGAGAATGTTAAGCACCCTCTACATGGCTCAAGTGCACGTTTTCTTGAACACAGGGTCTCTCACAGAACCCGAGCTGCTGCTGCTTCTGGTCAAACCTGAGAGGCTCTCCACTCTTCCTTCCCAACTGGATTTGGGTCCCAGGCATGTCTGGCTGTGCCCAGCTAGCTATGTGTGTGGGAGGAATCAGACTGAGGGTGAGTCTGGCCCTCTCAGGCCCTCATGCTTGTACTGCAAGTGGTCATCTCATCAGCCCTGTCTGTGCACTTTGATGGCTATCATTCCAGTCTCTCCAGGGCTGCAGCTTTAGTACTTGGGGACAGGCATCACTCTATGCTCCCTTCAGCCTTTTTTTTTTTATTGTCCACAATGAGTTACATTGTTTAGTGGGCCAACAATGAGTTGTTATCCCCAATTCCTCATTGCTCCCTTCCCCATCCCCAGTCAGCTGGATATCCTCCTCCATGGTCCGTCTGGATCAGTCCTTGTGGCAGGGGACCATGGATAGCCTAGTAGTCAGCCAGGTTCTCCAGGCCCTAGTATGTTGTTACTGAGGGGTGCCTTGCCTCTGGATAGTCTCTCCCACCACGGCTCTCACAATCTTTCCGCCCCCTCTTCCGCTCAGTTCCCTGAGTCGTGGTGGGTGAGTATTAAGGCTGTTTTAATGTTGTGAGCTTAGGGGTTTTTGTGTCGAGAATCGTTGGTTTCTGTCTCACTGGCTTATCATGTGTTGATTGAAAGGCTGAGCCTTTTCAACATTCATTTATTTAGTTGAGAGAGATTGAGAATATGCATATGGGTGTGCCAGGGCCTCCTGCCACTGCACACACATGGACAACATTGTAGTTAACTTTCTTGTTGCTGCAGAAAAGAACCCAACCAAAAGCTGTTGTGGAGGAATGGGGTTATATGGCTTATGGAATGGAGGAGGCCTTTGGGATTGTCTTCTGCAGACAATTAGTCCCCCTTTGAGAGACAGCTCTTGGCCTGCTATTGGACCTTAGTGGAAACTGAACGCCTGGCAATGGGCCATCAGGTTACTATGTGACCTGAGCTGTCCATTATGAGCTGGGTGTTGTCTGACCCACAAGGCCATAAAATTGGCCATGCACAGCAGCAGTCCATCATCAAGTGGAAGTGGTATATTCGTGATCGGGACCGAGCAGGCTCTGAAGGCACAGGTAAGTTGTATGAGGAAGTTGCCCAAATGCCTATGATTGCTACTCCTGTTACAATGCCTTCTATCCCCAAGCATGTGCCTATGGTACCATGGGGTGTGCCCTACGATCAACTGACTGAGGAGGAGAGGACTAAGGCATGGTTCACAGATGGTGCAGCACATTATGCTGGTACCTCCCAGAAGTGGACAGCCGCAGCATTACAGCCCATTTCTGGGACAACTCTAAAGGACTGTGGTGAAGGGAAGTCTTCGCAATGGGCAGAACTTCGGGCAGTGCACATGGTTGTGCATTTTGCTTGGAAGGAAAAATGGCCAGATATGTAGTTGTACACTGATTCATGGGCTGTAGCCAATGGTTTGGCTGGATGGTCAAGGACTTGGAAGGAGCACAATTAGAAATTTGGTGAGAAAGACATTTGGGGAGAACTATGTGGATAGACCCCTCTGAGTGGGCAAATGATATAAGGATACTTGTGTCCCATGTAAATAGCTCATCAGGTGACCTCATCAGAGGATGACTTTAATAATCAAGCAGATAAGTGGACCCATTCTGTGGATAGTGGCCAACCTCTTTCCTTGGCCATCCCTGTCATTACCCATAGGCCAATGAACAAAGTGGCCACGGTGGCAGGGATGCAGGTTATGCATGGGCCCAACAACATGGACTTTCACTAACAAAGGCTGACCTGGCTACGGCTGCTGCTGAATGCCTGATCTGCCAGCAGCAGAGACAACACTGAGCCCCGGTATGGTAGCATTCCTCGAGGAGACCAGCTAGCAACTTGGTGGCAGGTTGACTACATCAGACCACTTCCATCATGGAAAGGACAGTGTCTTGTCCTTACTGGAATAGACACTTATTCTGGGTATGGATTTGCTTTTCCTGCACAGAGTGCTTCAGCAAAAACTACCATCCATGGGCTCACAGAGTGCCTTATTCACCATCATGGTATTCCTTCAGACCAAGGAACTCACTTCACAGCTAAGGAAATGCAACAATGGGCTCATGATGATGGAATTCACTGGTCCTTCCATGTGCCCCTCCACCCTGAAGCAGCTGGCTTGACAACAGAATGTTGAAATGGCCTTCTAAAGAACCAGTGACAGCGCCAACCAGGTGGCACTAGCCTGGAGGGCTGGGGCAGAGTTCTCCAGCAGGCTGTGTATGCTCTGAACCAGTGTACTATATATTCCTATATATGGTATTGTTTCTTCTATAGCCTGGATCCACGGGTTCAGGAATCAAGTGGTGGAAATGGGAATGGTACCACTTACCATCACCCCAAGTGACCCATCAGCCAAATTTTTGCTTCCTGTTCCTTATGTTCCAACCTTATGTTCCAATGGCCTAGATGTCTTGGCTCCAGAAGGGGGAGTGCTTTTTCCAGGAGGCACAGAGAGCATTCCATTGAACTGAAGCTAAGACTTCCCCCTGGCCACTTTGGGCTCCTGATGCCCTCTGGTCAACAGGCCAAGAAAGGAGTTACAGTGTTAGCAGGAGTGATTGATCCAGACTACCAGGGAGAAATTTGACTGTTCTTCCATAAAGGAGGCAAGGAAAAATATATCTGGAGTGCAGTAGACTCTATAGGGTGCTTCTTGGTGTTACCACGCCCTGTTATCAAAGTCAATGGGAAACTACAACACCCCATTCTTGCTACCAAATCTGTTGCAGTCAGCTTTCTTGTTGCTATAGAAAAGAACCCAGCCAAAAGCTTCTTCTGGAGGAATGAATTTATTTTGGCTTATGGACTCGAGGGGAAGCTCCATGATGGCAGGAAAGCGAGGCATGAGCAGAGGGTGGACATTACCTCTGCCACAGCCCTGAAAACAGTGGCAGGAAGGTGTGTCAAACACTGGCAAGGGGAGGCTGGCTTAAAACGCCCATAAGCCCGCCACCAACAACACAGCTCTAGCAATTAGTCATTAGCTGAGGATGGAGCATTCAGAACTCATTTGTTTGTGGGGGACACCTGAATCAAACTATCACATACCACTTTGTGCATCTGGCTTTACGTGAGTACTGGGGAATCGAACCCAGGCTGCCAGTCTTTGCGACCAAGTACCTTTAACTGCTGAGCCATCTCTCCAGCCCAATATATTTCTTTAAAATATTTATTTATTTATTTGAGAGAGAGAGAGAGAAAGAGAAAGAGAGACAGAGACAGAGTACGGACATGCCAGGGCCACTTCAAACACACTCCAAACTCATGCACCACTTTGTGTATCTGGATTTACATGGGTTCTGGGGAATCGACCCAGGCCATCAGGCTTTGCAAGCAAGCGCCTTTAACCTCTGAGCCATCTCTCCAGCCTTCCTTCAGTTTTGAAACATGTACAACAGGCAATTCTTATAGGTCGCTATGTTTTCTAACTTTGAAATGACATGGTACTAAAAATAAAGTGGTACTATTATTATTCTGAGCCTAAATTTAGGAAAAACAACTTTCTTTTAGACTAAAATGAGACCTCTAGTTCTTCTAAAATGCTTAATTTTTTGAATAAAAAAATCACTCTAATGATTATGTCATCTTTCAGTCATCTTATTCAACGGGCCCCGATTTTCCCAGTGGGCACCTCTCCATAGGAATAATCTGCTGACTGTCCCCAATCTTTCTCCAAGGGATTCTTCTGAACTTTCTGAGGGCACATCTACTTTATGCTCCAGAAACTGGAGAGAGGAGATGCGCCTTGTGGTCTGTCAAGAGGAAAGCACTCAGTCTACCCAGCTACCCCAAGGCTGCAAAGGGCTTTGGGCCAACTGAAACAAATATTAATTTGGATGAATGTCAGCAACAGGCTCCAACTGGTCAGTTATAATGGATAGGCAAGGGGAAGACAGAGGTCACGTCACAGCCAGGCTCTGAGCCAACAGCAAAAAGCCAACAGATTTTTTTTTTACTTTTCATGAGAGGTTTTCAGGTCATTTCCCTCACAAAGACTACTTTGAAACCACCAAAGTTTATTTATATATATATTTCCTAATCAAAACCTATTTATTGTGCTATTGTTGCATTTGCTTTGTTAAAAATATAAAGACCAACCCATCTAACACCTGTTACCTTCAGCTGGGAATGTGCTGTGTCCTGACTATAGATGACCACTCCATCAGCTCTGGGGACATTGCTTTCCTCACTTCTGGTCCTCACCTGGGTGAAGCCCTACCATCTCACACTGGGGCTAGAGGACATTCTGTCCCTCTCTCCCAAACACCAAGAACATGGTGAGGGTGGGGCTTACGGAATTCTCCTTTAGCTGCAGCCCTTCCCCGTTGGGGAGAGATGACCGTCGCTTGGAGTTCCTGTTTGGGGTGGAGGTGACGGTGCCTGCTTTCTTCTTCACACTGAGCACCTCACAGCTGGCTTGGTCCTCATTGTGTGTGCTCTTCCCGGCATTGATAACCCTGGAGAAGAAACCAGAAAAGCTGATCAGACATGGTGGCCTCTGGAAAGCTAAGTACTCAGTCTCCAGCTCAAGGGTCAGCCAAGAAGTCTTCCTAGCTTCCACAACACCAAGGCACCAATTCATACCGAAGATCTGTGGTCTCAGCATTGTATATTGTAGCCTGAGTAAACAGAGCCTTGGAAAACGGTGCTTTATTAGCATCCCCTGAATCTTTTCTCCAGAGGTTCTGATCTCACTTCACGTCCATCAATCCCACGGCCACTCTAGTCAAAACACATGAGCCTATGAGAGAACGTTTCACACTGAAAATACCACAGTACAATGGTTAGGAAGAAGGTCAGGTTCAAGAGTCAGGCCAAGCTAGGTCTGTCTGACCTGCTTCCCAAGAGCCTCAAGGGTCTCATCTGGAAATGGGAACTCTGCTGGGATTTACCACATGGGGCAGCTGAAAGGAGTGGATTAGGCAACACATGTGGCCTTTAGATGTCAGGCCTCTGAGATCTGCCAGGTCTACAATGAGGTTGGAGACCTGTGAAAACCTGGCTTAAGATACAAAAATTAAACTGCAAAATAAAAAATTATTTATGAAGTAAAAAAAAAACACATGAGCCAATCACTCCTTCCGGTTAATTTGGAGCCTGAACCGGTTGGTAATTACACCAAAGACACAGGGCGGCTCAGGGATGTTTAAAGTCTATATTTTATTGACAAGCATACACGTACATAAAGTATTTTGATCAGAATCTTTCGTGTTACCTCCTCTTGTCCCCTCTTCCCTATTTTCAACTAGTTCCTCTTCTATGTTGATGTCTTTTTCCCACCTCCTCCAGCATCCCTGTCACAATGTTGATGGGCCCAAGACTGGACAGGCCTGTATAGCTAAAGGCAGTCACTGTGAGGCCATGAATGCAGACCGCTCACTCCATCCTCTGCTTCTTACATTCTTCCCACCCCCTCTTCTGCAATGTTCCCTGTCCCTGGGAGGGAGGGATAGAGATCTCTCATTTAGCATGGAGCATTCAATCATCATTTATTCTCATGGCTTTTATGAGTTTTGCATCTCTCCAATAGTCACTGCCAACTTCAAAAGGAAGCTTCTCTGACCAAAGGTGAGTGGCAATGATCTATAGTCATATACATAAATATACAGAGGGCAATTTGATGGACACAAAATATCCATTTTGGCTCAGGGAATTCTGTTTCATTTCTCCAAGTAATAAAGAGAAAAGCCATCACTGATCTTCATCTAAGAACGTGGTAGCAATTCACAGCGCATTTTTATGTCCGAGGGAACAGAGCTCCACCTCATTTTTACTGCACACAGGGAAGTGAGCAGAGCAAATGTGCATTCTAGCTTTAGAGACAGAGTACCACAGATTCCAGGCTGGCCTCCAAGTCAGTGTCTAGCTAAGGATGACCTTGCCTTCTGATCCTCCTGCCACCACCTTCAGAGCACTGCATTTACAGGTGCACACAACTACGTACAGATTATGTGGTGCATGGAAGTCAGGTCTGCTAGGCAAGCATGCTACCAACTAAATTACATCCCAGTGCCAAAGATGTACTCTTTTAAAAGCATTGTGTGTGTGTACGTGTGTGTATTAGTGATTAAGATGTGCTGTCTCTCAGTGTTTGGTTTTTAAGTGTGTGCAATGTATTATTCTATGTATGTGCAGAGGCTGGAGGAGAATGTCAGATGTTCCCCTCCATTGCTTATTTGCTTCTTTCCCCCTTGAAATAGAGTCTCTTACTGATTTTGGAGCTTGTAGGGTTTTCATGAGTCCTATCTATTCTATGGTTTTGGGGTTCCATAGGACTGGGATTCCAGATGTGCATGACACGCCCAGCTACTACATTAGTTCTGGGGAACTGAACTCAGTGTTGCCTCAAGCCCCCTTAGATCTTCATGCTTATGCAGGAAGCATCCTTAACCATGAGCCATCTCTCTGACTTTTAAAAGTGGTTTTAACCCTTTACTGTTTTCCTTGTACTGTCTATCATTCTGGGGCTCTGGGCACTTTGATTTGCATGCCAGCACTTCTGGAATGCTTTGGTCTAATTACTAATGCTATTAGACTAGGAATATGCTTCATAAAAGCACAGTCCATCAATCATATGCTTTTCCTGGGATCCAGGTGACTGAACACTCAATTTCTGAGTTTCACCACATTATCTTATTAAGTAATTAAGCATCATTTAACTAAATTTCCCCAAACGGAACTCTCTTTGATTTGCCATTAGCTGTGTTTCCTTTCCAAAACTTCTGCAAATTGCAATCAGTTCAACTTCAAAGGTCCCCATAACCTTTACCAACTTTAACACTGCTTGAAAGTTTAAAGTCTAATCTGAGATTCAAGACTGTCTCTCAACTGTGAGTCCTATAAAATCAAAACACAAGTTAAATACTTCAAAGACATAATGACACAAAGTAAACATTTCCATTGCAAAAAGTCATAACAAGAAGAGACTGGACCAATGTAAAATCAATGAGCGGGCAAACGTAAGCAAATGTCAAATATCTTCAGTTCAAGTCCCAAAATTCATAACCAGTGACAAACGCCTCTTTATTCCAATTCCACCTTGAAGAGTAGCATACTTCTTCACCAGTCTTCCTTCAAGCCACCGCTTTTCAATGTCGCTCACCCTCGGGCATCATTCCACTGTTTCAATTCCAAACAGTTGGCCCACCTTTAACAGTGGTAATCAACTTAAATTGTAGCTTAAGTAACCTAAAACCAGTCTCTGTGCCTATAACTTTAAACTTGCTTGATTTTTTTCCTGTGAGAAACCATATATCTTTCATATTTTTCTGTTCTATGCTCTCCACCAAGCACACCAGCCTATTATCTTTAAATTCAGCCTTAATCAGACTCACAGAGCATGGACAGAAGAATGCAGCAAGCCTTTAGGCCACTACCCAGGTTCCAACAAAGTTTATTCTTTCCCCTTTTAAAAGTTCATAAGCCAAGCCTTCATAGGCCACAATTCTCTCTGCATTTAAAATTTTCAAACTCTCACCAGAATAGTCTATAAAGCTCTGCTTACAACACTGCAAGGCTTCTCCATCCAATGTACCATATCCTTCCATATTTCTCCAGCAAACACATTCCAAAAAAAAAAAAAAATCTACATGGTCAGATTCATCACAGCAATGACCCCACTTTCTGTTGCAGTTACTGTCTCATTGATGGGAAACACACCCACAAGAAGCAGCTTACGGGAGGCAAGGGTTTATTTCAGGGTTACAGAATCCAGGGGAAGCTTCATCATGGCAGAAGAAGCTGGCTTACTTTCATAGATCTATGGCAGAAAGAAACAACTGCAGCAAGAATCAAACACCAACAGCCAGCAAACACCAATAGCCAGATCTCCAAACTGGCTCTTAATACACCTAGTAGGGCTGGACTACAAGATCCACCCTAGTGACACCTCTCTTCCCCAGCAGGGCTCCACCTGCTGAAGACTCAAGTTACAAACTTAACCTTAATCAAAAATCTCTGAGGCTATGGGAGACACACATTCTCATTCAAACAACCACAACATTACTGTATTAATGTGATTAGATACCTTCCTCTCTTAAGAAATTGTCATTTGCAATTGAATTTTAAAAATTCTATGAAAATTATATAACCAGAATAATCTGCAAAAACAGGAGTGTCTCATGTACCAACTTCCCCCAATGGCATCTTCTTCTATACCTATGGTAAAATATGAGAACCCTCAAATCTACATTCATATGGTATTGTCCCCAAGCTACAGAGTCCATTAAGAATTCATTGGTTTTCCATCAGAGGGCTCCTAATTCTAAACACTGTATAACTGTCTGTAAAACAGCACAGACATGTGTCACAGGCAAGAGGAAAGAGAAAGCAAATTAAGCATGATCTGTGAAGTATGTTTCAGGCAACTACTGCCAAATCCTAGAAACTATGACGGTATTTCACATTTTCTTATCTTTTTAAATGTCTAAGTACATTTTTTCTTTCTTTTCCTTTCTTTGCTTTATATCTATCTATCTATCTATCCATCCATCCATCCATCCATTCATCCATCCATCCATCCATCCATCTTTTTTTTTTTTTGAAGTAGGGTCTTTCTCTAGCCCAGGCTGATTTAGAATTCACTATGTAGTCTCTCAGGCTGGACTTAAAATCTGCCTTGCAAGTTCTGGAATTAAAGGTGGGCACCTTAATTCCTGACAGAGAGACAGAGAGGATGGGCTTGTCAGGGCCTCTAGCTGCTGCAAATGAACTCCAGATGCACGTGCCACTTTGTGTATCTGGCTTTACATGGGTACCGGGGAATCAAACTAGGACCATTAGGCAAGTGCCTTAACTGCTGAGCCAGCTCTCTGGCCTCTTAAGTACTTTTAATACAATAACTAAAAAGTTTATTCCTGGCTACACTCTCTTGAGCCACACCCATACAACTGTCTGTATCTTAAGATACCCCCCCTCTCTCCCCACTTCCTCCGTTGAATTATTAAAGACCCACTTGACCTCACAGAAGTCAGCAAGGATTCTTACCTTCTTTTACAGCCCCTAGAGCAATGATTTTCAAACGTTGTAGGTAACAAACTACTTCAAACTAAAAAGCTTACCAAAAAGACAGTTTTAAAAATTCTTTTTAAAAAATTATTTTATTTATTTGAGAAAGAGTGAGGTTGAGAAAGAGGCAGATAGCACCAGAGCCTCCAGCCACTGCAAACGAACTCCAAACACATGCACCACCTTGTGCATCTAGCTTTATGTGGGTACTGGGGAATCAAACTTGGCTCCCTCTGCTTTGCAGGCAGACACCTCAACTGCTAAGTCATCTCTCCAGCCCCCCAAAAGATAGCTTTAATATAAAAATTTGAAGTAGATAGATGACACCCACCAGTCTGCAGCAGGCCAGGCTGGATAGTGCAGAAAGCACAGAGTAAGCAGAGTAGGCCAGCTCTGCTCGCATCCTTCTGCTTCTCTGACTGCTGGAGGAGCCTGGGAAAGATCCCAAGGAGCAGAGAAACAAGGGGGGCTTGTTCTACCTGCCCACACTTATTCTAAGCTCCTTTAGAATGGGGGGGGGCGATGGCTGAGGTCCTCCATACAGGACATACTTTTGCTGGGAAGCAGCCTTCTGTCTGTATGTCCTTGGAGAACCAAATCAGGGGAGCTGAGAAGGGAAGGAGGAAATACTTCGTCTACTCAGTGGATGACAGTCACTCCAATATGTCTGTGGTGGATTGCTTATTTGAAGACTTTACTATACCACCATGATCTCCCAAACAAGCACCTTGCTCAGGGAACACTGAAGAAGAGGTGAGGTTGGGAGACCAGTTAGCGATAAGCACCTCCTCATAGGCTCCTTTGTATAAGATCCAAGTTGCTGTTTCCAGAACTTGCCATCACTCTACCCTTGGCACCTCCCCTCGTGCTGCAGTCTAGTGGTTTTTGTTGTTCTGACTTAGAACACAACAGCAACAAAGCATCACAGATCCCCAGCAGCTACCTGTCAGGTTAACTCATCAGCCACTGCTGGCTTCCAACAGTCCACAAAGCTACCGTAATTACATAAATCACGAACCACTGTCCCCTGAAAATTCTTTGTCTCCTGTTTCCATTTATGAATGTTAAACTCCAACATTGGCCTAACTTTGCTAAGAGGTCCCAGAAACCTTGTTTTATGCATGAGTAATCGAGAGCCCTGCAACAGTGTGATCAACAGAAGGTCAGGCAGCTAAATCCAGCAAAGCTGTGAGCACACTTTCTGCCTCGGCTCCCAGGTCGTGTTCTTTCCCTGTTGGACATCTATTCCTGGAGGAGCATGGGTCAGAGGCCTGGACCACAGTGACTCATCAGAGTCCGAGAGCTGTAGAAGAATGATTTCTGATGATCTTCCTTTGCCATTTCATGTTGAATACAGCTCGTGAGTAACCCTGGCAAAATCCTAAAACATCAGAAATGCCAATCTGGTGGAAGACAGTAGCACCAGGCCTGCACACTTGCTTTGCAGACATTTGATTGAGTTTGACTGACAGCTTGACAACAACCAAAAATTGACAATTTTGGGGATGGACTCCAGGGCCCTGTTCAGGCTGGCAAGCCCTCTATCACTGGGCCACACCCCTTATTATGTATTACTCATCATATCATATTCCAAACTCCACACAGCTTTCATAGACAGGCTCTTGTCAGTCACTATGGCTCTAAGAAGTTCAGTCACCATGAAGAAGGGCAATTCTGCTCTTCAAAGGCAAATGACTTTTTATTAAATGTAAAGGAAACTTAACTCCTCTAAAAGTAACTTGAGAAAAACTTGGTTTCCCAAGCCTGCTGCTAGATACAGCACGTACATGCACCAGGAGCCATACCCCCTTGTCTTTTGCTCCAGCAGGAAGTCAGCTCTCCCTGGAGACAGTCTGTGTGTTCTTTATCTAGACATTTGTCCCTGATGCTTATTTTGGCAACTGGAAAACAAAATGGTGCTGGACCCTGCTCTTTTGGTGCTGTTTTTTTTCCAACCTCCTACTAAGAAGGAAAACATTTTCTTTGAAATTGACTTAGTTGTAATAAATCGTGGTTATTAAGAGTATGGGCTTTCTGCCGAGAACCTAACACATAGCAGGTAGTGTTGAATGAAGGCTGGAATCAGAGAAATTGATTCTGCTCTTTCCCAGTGGGGAGAATAGTGTACTTGTTGAGAGCTGTCTGTGTGCCAGAGACACGTCAGCATTTTGCATGTAGCCATCACCTCATTTCATCCTCCTGGCAGCTCTCCTAGGTGGCTACCACCCTTGGTGCCTTGTAAAAACTGAGCCCAGCTAGTGGGTAGCAGGGTTTACTTCATGAATTAAACTCTATGAGTTGCTAAAATATGTATGCTGACAGAAAGATTTTATTCACCTAAAGAAGTGGGTAATGTTTAAGTTAGGATTAAAATTCAACAAGGTTAAGACTTCAGAGCATTAAAAAAAAATATAAACTCAGCAGCAGCAACAATAACAAAGACTCCCAGGCAGGAGATGAACCACCCCTAACGCATCATCTAGGACCCAAATGAAACCATAGAAGAAGTGGCGAGATGAGCAAGTCAGATAATCTATGAAAGGGTAATGGAGACAGATACCTAGGATACCCAACATAGTTCAAAGCAGAAATCCAGAGACTCTTGAGTCCTCAACAATAAAGCAGACTTAAAATTCACAAACCATGGCTCAGGGAATTTTGTGGAGGGGGGGAGATAGTAAGAGCCATGGTATATGTGTGGGGAATATGCAGAAAAAAAAACAACCCCCCCCCAAATTTGGCTACTGCTCACACAATTCATAGCCCTCCATGTCATAGAGCAGCTTTCCAGTATCCCAGTGAGGAGGGCCCTCAGTGGGCTGGGGGCATGGAGGAGGGTACCGACACAAGACTTGTTCATAGTGTTTCACTTATTAATAAATAAGTAATAATAAAAATAAATAATAAATAATAAATTTATTAATAAATAAGTAATAATAAAAATAAATAATAAATAATAAAATTAATTAAAGTAAAAAACTTCAGAGCATTTAGAAGAAGGATTAAGAAAGTTTATAGCCCACTTTTTCAACTTGTAGAAGTTGAAAACATCTCTTTTTTTTTTGAATTTTGTTTTTAAAGGAAATGCAAAGGCCTGAACAGTTTAGGCTAAACATTATATATATATATATATATATATATTTTATTATATATATAATTTATATATAATATATATATATATATATATAAAACAAGTCAACACTACTCAGCAGGCAGTAATTACCCTGTTTACAGAAGAGGTATTTATACAGACCATCAGGCGGTATGAGGTACTGTTGATGTATATTTAATTGAGTAAATACCACCAATTATAAACGTTCTCTTTTCTAGGCAACCTCACAGGCTATGTTTCCTGTAGCTCTCTGAAGGGGTGAGTGACCACCCGGACAGGCTGCTGGAGGACAATTTAATTCCTAGCTTCCAGAGAGATAATAACCTCTTATCTCTGAGGTACTAGAAAACACTCCCTCACCAGGAACCTAACCCTTTGATAACAGTCTTCAGTGAAACCAGCTGATGGTCAGCAGGATATAATACCCAAGAAGGATCGCTTCTCCCAGACAGGCACTGGGGGATGGGGTGAAGACAGGGAATAGATCACCTCATTAATGCACTTCTTAGGAAGGACAGCATGAAATAAATATCTGATGGTGGGCTTTTGTATCTTTGAAGGTAAGTACTACCCAAGGAAGAAGCAGCGTGCTGAAGGCAGAATAAATACAGGCTGGGGGGACATGGGGTGGTTTGAATGTAAAGTGTCCCCATAGCCTCAAGTGTTGGTGACTAAGCCTCATACTGGATCTCCAGCAGGTAGAGCCTTGTCAGAGGAGGTGTGTCACTGGGGGTGGACTGGAGCCCAGCCCCCTTGCCAATGCTAGCTGGCTCGCTCTTGCTGCTTCCTTCCAGCTGATGTGACAAGATGTGATGCTGTGCTGTCTGCTCATGCCATGAAAAACTTCCCCTCAAAACTGTAACAAAATGAACCTTTTCCCTCCATAAACTGCTCCGGTCAGGGTTTTTGTTCTAGCAATGAAAAGATGACTGCAACAGGGCACATCCTTCTCTCAATGGCCCGTTTAATGCCTCCCAGCTCCTAGGCCCTGACTAATCAGAGCCTGTATCCTGGGGTCTCAAGGGTCGTATTCAACCTACACATAAGCTGCTATTTTAAAAAATTACCCACAAAATTTTTTAATTTTAATTGATTAATTTATTTAACTACTACTCATTCTGTAGTTCCAGGCTAGCCTCAAACTCACAGCAATCCTTTTACCTCTGCCTCCAGAGTGCTAGATTAATAGCATGCACCACTACACCCACCAAGTATTTTGTTTTTAAGATAACTTATAAACAACAGAAATTATCTCTCATAGTTCTGGATACTGGGAAGTTCAAGGACAGGTGACGACACACCATGTCTAATGAGAACCTACCTCTTCCTGGTTCATAGGAGGCTGTATTATTGTCATACCCTTACACAGTGAAGGGGCAGGGACAAGACAGCTCTCTGATCCTCTTTTGTACAAATATTACTCCCATTCACAAGGGCTCCACTCTCATTACGTAAGCATCTCCCAGTGACTCCATTTTCTAACACCACACTGTGGTTAGGTTTAGCTTTCAACATATGAATGGTGTGTGTGTGGGGGGAAGAACACATTCAGTCTATGGCACCTTCTTACCAAAAACCTGGGTGTCACAAAAGATCTAAGAACACAGAGGAGAATCCCCAGAAAAGTTGTAGACAGTCACAGATGAGGAGACATCTGAGTTTAATCTCACTGAATAAAGAGAAAGCCAAGGGCAGTGTCCCAGGCAGAGGAACAGTTCAAGAAAACAGTGGGTGAGACGAAGCATATAATGTAACTGGATATGACCTAAGTATAGGTTTGGTGGTGGTGGTGGGGAACTATGTCAGGATTGAACTATGAAATTCTACAGGAATTTATCCTAGAGTTCATATCCCATGGGAGGAAGTGAAAAATCATTTAAACAGAGAGCTGCTATGATCACACTGTTTTAGGAAAATAATATAAGCAGCCTGATGGAGGCTGGATTTGAGAGGATGAAAACAGAGCCAAAGACTTAGGTCAGGGTCTCTGCCAATTGACAACGAGGTCATGACAGAAAGGTTTGAGAGGAGGCAGATGAACTGAGAAGTCCTTCAATGTGTCAGCCATGGGTTATGGGGAGGGTGAGTCCTAGGTCTCCAGAGAACACACTAGGCACTTACAACAGCTCTCTCTGATCGTGGAGGGAAATGGGAAGATGATGAAATGAGCTTTGGGGTGGGAAGTTCTGGGAGATAATGAAATTGGCTTCAGGTCAATGAACAGAGAAGTACAGGTGCCAGAAATGATAAGGGCTGCCAAGTTAGCCAAGTTCAACCTACCCAGGACCTGGCCAACTATTACTGGCTATGGGCCATATGTAGACCACTGCTTGTTTGTTTCTGTGTGGTTTACAAGCTGAGAATGGTTTGTGTCAGTCTAATTAGTTGAAAAATAAAAGACTATTTCATGACCTGATCAGAGCACATGAAGTTCACATTTCAGACTTCATTGTGTTGAACAGGGTCACATTGTTCATTTAGTTATTGTCTGTGGTGGCTTTTGCATTGTAACAGGCTGTGAGTTGCTAGGACAGACTTGGGCTCATAAAGCCTAAGTTATTTACTTTCAGGATCTTTTATGGGGAAGTGTATACTAACTCCTGAACTGAACAAACTGTTAGGGTGAATGAGCTAGAATTCTTATTGTAGATCAGAAGAGCCAAATTCAGACAATTTCACCGGACTGCACTAGTGCACAGGTGAAGAGAGGCTGGGAGATGCAGGTATGGATAGAGCTTAGCATGCATATTGGTACTACTTGGAGTAATCTTAGCAGGGGTGTACTTTGCTACGAGCATTTTGAAGACATCTTTAGCTCTATAGCTTTCATCAATATAATTCAATCACTAGGGGTTAAAAAAACAAACCCTGGAGATCCAAAAAAGACATGATGTTGTCTCACAGATCTCACACAATGATCAATATTTTATTGATCATTTTATTATTATATTGATTGTTTAAAACTAACAAATTTAGCTAGTAAGAATCAAGATTAGAAATCAGCCTTTAGGTATTTCCTTTCAGCTATCTTCAATGTCCAAGTTTGTATTTAAATGAGGAAGTCTGTGCTCTGTCAGATGCCCGAACCCCAGGGCTGCTCTGTGGACCCCAGGGAAAATCAAAACAGAGTTCTACCCAAAAGGATCTACAGTCCAAGTTTTGCACTAAAATTTATTAAAAATAAAATTTGCAGGTTTTACTACAATATTACTTGTTTATAGCTGTTAGCTTTTACTGGGAATTTTTTTAAAAAGGCAATGAATGCATTAAGTTTTTATAAGGACCATTTTCTGTGAGAGAAATGCATTTTTAAAATCAAAATTTAAAAGTACATATTAAATATATAATTAAAACCCCAAAACTAATAAAATGGAATGTGAAACTGAAATGCAAATACTTTAATCTCAACAGACATAAAATTATCTATGTATACATATACATATATATATTCCCCCCCCCCAAACACACATTGGGGGTTAAACTCAAGGTTTGTTGCATGCTCAGCAAATAATCTTTTTTGAGTTTTTGAGGTAGGGTCTCACTCTAACCCAGGCTGACCTTCTGGAATTCACTATGTAGTCTCAGGGCGATCTTCTACCTCGGCCTCTCAAGTGCTAGGATTAAATTTGTGCACCACCACGCTTGGCCTCTGCCAGGACTCTCATCCCTGAGCTACATAAATTCTTAGATAGATTGCCCTTGTCAGTCTGCTGGTTGAAGACAGTATTTGAGTATCAGGAGCTCCAATATTTCCCTTATAGTCCTAATTGCACAAACATGAAGAATGGTGCTATACAGAAGACTCTTTTTTTGGATGACTCCAAATTACGTTGTTTCCCCTTCCAAGTACTAACTAGGACTAAGCCTTCCCAGCTTCCAAGATTGGACAAGATCCTTTGCACTCAGGGTGGTGTGGAATGGATGGAGAATTGCTTAGAGGTAGGTCTGAGCCCTCGCTCCAGGAAAAAACCTCAGAGTGCATTACTATTCTTCCATGCCAACTAAGTGCACAATGGAGCAGGAAATGGAGCAGGCAGACAGGTTTGGCTGGAAACTTGGGAAGCACTTTGCTAGAGGAGGTAAAAATAGAGGGAAAGAAGACATGCTCCCTGGGTTCGAATCCTGCATCTGTCACTTGGTGGCTGCATGACTTTTAGCAAGTTCTTTAAATGTTGTTTTGCTTCAAGACCCCTAAACTCACAATCTTAAAGCAGCCTTAATACTCATCCACCACAACTCAGGGAACTATGCGGAAGAGGGGGCGGAAAGATTGTAAGAGCTGTGGTGGGGGAAGACTATCCAGAGGCATGGCACCCTACAGCAACAACACACTTGAGCCAAGGAGGTCCGGGCTGAGTACCAGGCTATCCAGGGCCCCCTGCCACAAGGACTGATCCAGATGGTACACGGAGGAGGATACCCAGCTGATTGGGGATGGGGAGGCATTGGGCATTGGGGAATTGGGGATAACAACTCATTGTTTGCCCACTGAATAATGTAATACATTATGGACAATAAATATATATTTAAGATAAAAAAATGTTGTTGTACTTCAATTCCTCGTCAGTGAAACTGGGATACTAAATTGTGTTTTCCTCATGAGAAAGTGGTCTGACTACTAGAAAACAAACTACCTATGTCATGAATAACTTGAAGGTTAATCAGCCTAAACATGAGAAGTCCTGTCATCGTGCTCATTTTATTAGCTGCATCAGGAACATATGAAAAATAATTCAGGGAAAAGTCCCAGGTGAGGCATTCGGGCTGTTTGTCCCATAAATTGAGATTTTTAAGTGGTGTATTGTGCTCACACAGACAATGTTCTAGAAATAAGCTTCATACAAGCTTCTAAGTGGATGTGTCCACAGCTTCAGCCTCCAACACACTGCGAATGTACATTGAAAGTAATCACTAATTTTCTTTGAATTCTTTTAGTCTCTGCTGTTGTCCCTTTAAAGCATTATATTTGAAAGAAATCTGGGCTGAAAAATCTTCCTCCTGGGGGTAAGCTAACTTGCAGAGAAAGTTTATTTTGTTTCTACTTTAAAGCCTGAACAATGCACTAAGTAGCCCTTTGAAAAAGGCTGTTATCTGATCAAACATTGTTACCTTTCTCCCCAGACCTGAGGCAAAGCTGGTGAACATTAGATGCTCCCCATGTGACAAAGGAAAGAACAGACTGTCTTAGGCCCCAGGCTCCCAGAAGGGCCATTTTCCCATCAATTTTAGGCAAATTGATCTCTCTACTCTCCAAAGTTGGAAAGTGCACGGAGACTTCCTGTGGCCTTGAATAAGACAAGCAAACAGATTGTCAACTGCTTCAGCTTGGATGCCCAGTATTTGAGTGAAGGAACATGGTGGCCTATCATTGCAGTTCAGTGAGTAACAAAGATGCTCATCCGGTTGCATGCTCATTTCTATTGTGTTTCCATCATCTCAAAGCTCTCAGCAGGGAGTAAGAACCCAGCTAATGTACCAAACAAATGAACTCATTTTTCCCATAACACACCATGAGAGAGATTAAGGAATGAACTCTAAACCTGTTTAGTATGTTTGTTAAAACTTAAAATATTTTATTTTTAAAAAATACTTTTATTTATTTGAGAGTGGGAAATACAGAGATAGAGAGGGAGGGAATTTAATTACTTATTTGTGTGTGTGTGTGTGTGTGTGTGTGTGTGTGTGTGTGTTTATAGAGGTGGCTGGGGAAATGAACCTGGGCCAATAGGTTTTGAAAGCAAGTGTCTTTAATTGCTAAGCCATCTTTCCAGGCATGAGTGACACAATTTTGATTTGTCTGAAAGCCATGGCCTCCCATAAATTTTAGTTAATACTTAGTTTCAAGGAAACACGTCTACTACCAAAGGAAAAGTATTCTCTAGTCGAAAATGAACTTGGGAACAAGACATGGAGACTATCTCCAACAGAGAATTTGCTGAGGAAAGCCAGAAGCCAGGGCATCTCAGACTGAACTTCAGAGCCATGGCTGCCTTATGACCAAGTGCTTGCCTGAGTGATAGACAGAGCCTACCAAAAAGCCCTGGAAAGCCCAGGTGACCTCTCTCCACAGTAAGACTTGTGCTGCAGGGAAAACTTGAGGTGGATAGGGGAAGCCTGATAGAGCAGAAAGGCATTTCTGACTATCAACTGATAACCATACAGCAAAACAATGAACTCCCTTTATTAGTATTTCCTTCACTGGCATTGAACAATAGTTGGCTTATCTCAGGGACTTTGAGGATCTCTGCATTGAAAGAAAGGATTGATGGTTTCTTTCCCAACTGTTAAGTCTACCTCTCTACCAACACTATGCTCACCTCCCACTTAATATAAAACCTAAACTGCTGCCAGAGCTAAAACAATTTTACATGAAAAACAGCTTTCTACGGTCTTACTGAGGTCATTCTCTGATACATACTAAGCCATATGTAAAATATGACAGACCAGTCTCAAGAGCAATTAGAAACCTGATGGACTCAATCTTCCTCTCCCCAGCTAGACCTTTAAGTGGGGGTGTAGCAAGGAGCCTGTGGTGCCGCTGCTCCCTAGGGCTCTGAATTTGGCTTGCTTTCCTTCCTCCCAAACAAACTTTCCCTGGGAAGATAGTTTCTATTCTCAAGGCTTCATTTAAGATTCAAACACCTGGCATTGCCAAGTTCATCTCCGCAGTACAGATCTCAGGGGTAACTGAGCTATGGGTCCAAATGCCTTCAGAATATCTGTGTTTTTGCAGACACCCAAGTTGCCTGAACACGTGTGTGATACCTTGTCTTTTCTATGTCTACATGCATCTCAAACACAACCCTCCATCTGAAGTTCCGTGTCACAGTGGCCAGGAATGTTCCTGCTTTCCTAGTCGATTCTGCTTCACAAACTGGGACTTGGATCGCCCTGTTCCACGGCCTGTCTTCCAGACAGCGATGCCCTTCTCCATTCCCAACTCCTAGCGTGGCACTACTAACCTTTCTCAACTATGAATGTTCTCATGTCTTTCCTCTGCTCAAATTTCATCTAATGGTCTCTGACAATTTCAGGATGAATTTTAAAGGACTTCATTTTATACACAAGACTCTTTATGCTCCGGGGCCCTTGCTGTGGCCTCAGCTTCTCCTGTGAGCTCTGCTCACATCCCCTTCTCAGCCATAACGACCTGTGGTGTAAGGACAGCACCATGCTGCTTCACACCCATGTTCCAGAGCACGTGACTTTCCCTCTACTTGGCTTGTCCGGCAAGTGCATCCTGTCCACTAGAGTTTAGATCTACACATCATCCAGAGCCCAGGTGTCACAGGTGGAGCCTCCCTGGGTGGCACTATTGGGTGGTGGTGGAACCTTTATGAGTTGGGACCTAGGGCTTGATGCTTAGGTTTTGGAGGTAGGTGCTCCAAGGGGACTGTGGGACCATGGACTCTTCCTCAATGCTTCCTGGCTTCTGAGGTGATCAGTGCTGCTCTGGCCCATGCTCCTGCAGTGATGTGCTGCTTTGCCATTGGTCCAGAGCAATACAGCCAAATGATCATGAACTGAAGCCTCCAAAACTGTGAACTTTAATTCTTTATTTTTTAAGTAGCAACTTTGTATGGATACATCATGTGTTGGTACCATCATTTCCATCCTCCCTGCCCCCATTCCCCTGAGGGTCCTCCTCAGTGGGATTGCTGGTATGTACCATGGGGTTGAGGGCTATAAGATGTGTGAGCACAAGTCAGTCATTGTGGAGGAGGATGTCTCTGGATATTCCCAGCCCCCTTTGCTCTTACAATCTTTCTGCCCCCTCTTCTGCAAAATTCCCTGAGCCATGCTGGGTGTGCTTTAAATCTACTAGTGTTGAGTTCTTCATTGCCTCACATATTTCCCAGGGCCAGAAAGCTAACACATAGTCATTTACTCCTCTGTGTAAGACCATTTCACACAGGCTTTTCCTATCACTGTCCTTATACACTGTAGTGTTAGCAGTGAGCAGTACAGAGCTCACACTGGTGAAAATCACCAGAAATATGGACTGATATCATAGCTCTGCTGTTCACTAGGGGCATGAGTTGGGCAAGTTAACTAATCTTCCTAAAATGTTGTTTCTTTACCTATGAAATTATACTACTATAAGAGAAGGAATCAAGTGCATGGACCTGGCACAGGCATGTTTTAGCTGCTAAGATTCTCTTTCTTTTAGAATTCTTTAACTCTTTCCCTTCTCTATCTCAGGTACATAGTTGTTCTCTGGCCACATATCATTGGACAAGGGAAGGAGACCTGAGCCAAGTTGAGTCGACTTTCTACAAAAATGACAACAAAGATAAAGGCAGCGGAGGAAGTGCTCCTGGGGGCACATAGTGGGAATCCCAGTATTCAGTAATTGGAAGCAGGAGGATAATGAGTTCAAGGCCAGTCTGAGATACCCAGGGAGACCCTACATAGAATTCAGCAAATAAAAACAAAGATAGAAAAGATGGGAGAAGAGTGAGACAGAAACATAGAGACAGCAGATGGGGGAGGAATGAGTGAGATCACAGAAGGTTAGAAGTAGAATCCAAATGGACTGCTTAGTTCTAGTTGTTCCTTAGACCCATTTGTCCTTGAAATGTCTGAGCAATCTCAATCACCTTTAATAAATTCCCCTTGGGTGACTGCACATTAAACAGTCTGACTCAGTATCAATATGTATCAATCTAATGTAACTCTTCAACTTTCAATGAATGTACTATTTGTACTATCAGCCCCATGGAGGCAGGAATAGACTCTTACTGACTTTGTATCCTCAAGGACCATTATGGTGCCTGATATACAGGAGGCAGTCAGGCACCTGATGAATTGAGGGAAGTAGTAACTTGAAGTTAAAATAAGCCAAAGGATCTCTAAATATTACCCTGCACGAAGAGGTAAAAGGATGTGATGCTAATGTCACCATTCTCCACTGAGCTTAGAATCATCTAGAAGACACACTTCTGGGCCTTCGTGGATGTTTCCAGAGAGGCTTAACTAAGGATAGAAGACTCGCCATGAATGTGAGTGGCACCATCCTGTGAGCTGGGATCCCAGACTGAAGACAAAGAGGGGAAGCAGACATCTTGAGGAAGGCTGGCATTCTCGTTTTCTGCTTCTCGGCCAGCGCACAGACCAAATTCCTGCCACCGTCATGCCTTCCCACCACGGTGGACTGAACACCTCGAACAATGAGCTGAAATAAACCCTTCTTCCCTTAAATTGCTTCCTGTTGAGTATTTGATCACAGCAACCAGAAAAGTAACCAGTACAAAGAGTAGCACATTTTAAAGTTAAGATCAGAAAGAGCCAGTGGGGTACATGCCTGGTATTCACACCCCTGAATCGTTACTATTTATGATCAATTGAACTGATGATGGCCTAATTTTGAGGATTGAAAAATATGTTGCACTCTAAGAATAAACCTCATCTAGGACCATGGTTACTGAGGCTTATCACCAAAAGACACTGAGATATGCAGTCACTGGAAATTTCTCAGTTGTGGAAAACAAGTCACCATCTTTGGTCGTGACCCTGAGATCCAGCAGAATTAACATTCATCTTAAAAATCACTGGAAAGTTCAGGGACTCCAAGTGAGGTAACTGGTTCTCTTCTATATTGCATTTCAATCCAGAGGTCAAAAAAAGACCTCATTGTTCCAGAAGCCTGGCTGTAATGAGAAATAGACTCTCGATGGATGAAGATGAATCTTAATAGCGGAACCAGAAGCATGAGAGAGGAAATCAGGAGCAAGAATTTTTTTTTTTCATAAAAAAGGTCATGAGGGCAATTTTCATTTAATTATGTTTTAAAATTGCACATTTTTTTGAGCACTGGCCACAACATCATATTCTTTCTGCACTGACACAAAGGACAAATTAATTGCTAAATAATAAAAATACAAGATTCTTTCAGCATATATTGCCAAATACTTTTAACTGAAAGGCCTATTAGCTAAAAAAAAAAAAAACTGTGAAAAATGACCAACTTACTTGATATAGTTTGACCAAAGCCAGTATAAAATCATGGCTAGACCTGCTGATAGGCTTGCCTAGAAATTTACAAACCCATTATCCACTCAGTTACACTACCTGCTTACAAATGCCATTTAGGACAACTGTTTCCATGGGAGTGTACATTGCGTAAGTCATTAGCGGTGGTTACCACAGGCAGGGGCAGAAAGCCCAAGAGAGTCCTAGGGCTGCAGGGGGTCCTGGTGGGACACAGAGTGATTCTGAGGCAGGTCCATGAACTTGGGGGTAAGAGTGAAGGTCAGGCTCCTTGAATGGCGGGAGCTTGACTGGACAGTGAAGGGGCTGAGAATGTGCCACTAGCTTCAGGGGAAGGGAGTTTGTGTAGCAGAGACAAAGCTTTTCACACAAGAGACTCGTGCTGGGAAATAGCAGGCGAGGAGAACAAAGCGGTCAGAAGCTGGATCTAGTACGGCTGCAATGGGCATTTGGACTAGTAAATGTCTTTAACTTGGAAGGCCAGTTACCATCAGATAATATATGTTAAAATAATCAACATTATTAGAAAGACTCAATATAACGCTTGTAAACATTCGATAATTTAAGTACAACCTCCTATGAGCTTCCTATCACAAGGTAGAGAAGGTATTATTTGTCCTATTTAATTTAAGTTGAACACAGTTGTCTAGCCTGGAGTCAAAGAGCTCCTGAATAGAAAGCCAGTCTCTGATGTCCTCTGACCTCAAAGCCTGTCCCACCTGCATCACCAGTGCAGAGAAGGAGGCTGGGCCACTTGTGGCTCCAGAAGAAACACGAGGGTCTGTTGGAGCCCCAAGTCCATGGGTGAAGCTTGAAGAAGAGAGTGCAGGCCCACACTAGACATGCCACTATTGCCCCAGTTGACACATTTGGCCTGGCTGGCCTTTCTTAGAGCTTGCAAGGTCCACTGCTGTTCACCAGCGTTGATGACTTCTCTCTCCCATAGGGATGCATGCAGCCATAGCTTTTTCCTGAACCAAGATTTTAATGAACATTTGTGAACAGAACTTTTTTGAGGTATTTTTTGTAAATCTGTACTGTTAATGTGATCTCCAGGTTATAGTGAAATGACAAAAGCAATTCTTGTTTTAGAAAACAAGAAAAAAATATATATACACACAATAAACTGGAACCTAATAAAAATAGACAACTAAAACTGGGAGGGGTAGAGTGGGAATAATAATGGAAGCCAATTTTTTCTATGTATATATATTTAAAATATTTTATTTGCATGGAGGGAGGAAGGGAGAAAGAGAGCTAGCTCACGGGCATGCCAGGGCCTCTTGCTGCTACACACAAATTCAAGTTTGTGTGCTTTGCTTCACATGGGTACTGGGAATTGAACCTAGGCTGTCAGGTTTTGTAAGTAAGCACCTTTAACTGCTGATCCATCTCTCCTGTCCAGAAAATACTTGCCACTTCTGAAGATTAAATTAAAAGGAAAAAGAATGCCATTATAATTGAAAACCTGCTCAGACCTAACTGTATATCATTTTGCTGAGTTATCAATACAGGTGACTGCAAAGAGCTTTTAAATAGCTGTGGAATAAAGTCTAAAAATAAAAGAAACTAAAAAATGAAAATCTTAACATCTGCTCAGCAGTTGACTGAATTACAGTACAAATATCAGTATTTAAAACAAACCATTGTATAATTATTACTAAAATGTAAAATATCAGCTATTTATTTAATATGGCGATATGCATTAAACCCCAGATCACATATACCAACATGAAGGTATATTTTATAGCTGTTTGCTAACAGGGCCTGGTATCAAACCCCCACTTCCTGTGCCCCTGGACAGAGAATGCTGAGCCTCCAGACACTGCTTTGCTGGTTTCTACACACTCTCTCCAACCAAGAGACACTGGAGATTTTTAGCAAAATGGTCACTTCTAGGAATGAGATGCACAGAGTGAGCCAGAGGCCACTTGTTAGGCTAAAAGTTAAAAAAAAAATACTCAAAGGTAAGAGAGCATCTCAGAGACATGTGTTTGAAGTGGCTTTAACTGCTTAAATATGAGATTACTTGAGAAAGACAAACATACAGATTTTAGCAGAGGGGAAAAAGTCTCTAAATCCAGTGATAGTTAAATAGAAATAATCATTAAAAGAAAAAACCGAAACTGCTACCAATGGAGGAAACTATTATACTAATTACTTATTCTGAAAGTAATTAAAGGAAAGAAAGTAAGCTCTGACTCTGTCTTATTTAGGAAAAGCTATAGCTCTTTCCCAGCTCATGCTATATCCACTGAATACTTGTGTTACTATCACAATCTAGGTGATAAAATCCTAACCCTTGATGTGACACAGTCAAGAAGCAGGACTAAAGCCAAGCATGTTAGCATGGGTCTGCAATCCCAGCCAGAAGTTGGGGACAAAGGCAGGAGGGGGACTGTGAATTCAAGGCAAGCCTGGGCTGTAGCGTGAGAGCCTGTGAGAAAGTGGTGGACGAGGCTGGGAGTCCACACTCACAGCACAGGACCATCTCTGTAAAGTACTCCTCCAGTTGCAACGGTTAATCTTGTTTGTTTTTTGAAATTGAGATTGCTTATTGATTGTTTGCAGTCAGAGAGAGAGAAAGAGACACACACAGAGGGAGAGAGAGGCGGAGGGAGAGTAGGAGAGAGGAGAGAAGGGAGAGAGAGAGAGAGAGAGAGAGAATATGGGCACACCCGGGCCTTTAGCTGCTGCAAATGAACTCCAGATGCCTGTACCACTCTGTGCATCCAGCTCTCTGTGGGTACTGCGGAATTGAACCCCAGTTGTTGGCTTTGCAGACACGTGCCTTAACCACTGAGCCATCTCTCCAGCCTGCAAAGGTTAATCCTTGACTGTTATCTTGATTGTGTTGAGAAGCACCTATAAGATTAGCAAAGCCCACCTCCAGGCAGGTCTAGAGAGCATTTCCAAGGAGGAATAACCCACCCCAAAAGAGAGAGTGTCACCATCCCACTGGCTGGGGGACCTGCGGAATGAAAAAAGAAAGAAAGCCAGCTAATGCAGACATTCTCTCTCTGCTTCCTGGCTGCCCGGATGGAGCTGCTCTGCTAGGATGGACTGACACGTTCTCCAGTTTATGTTGACTCAGGTATTTTGTCACAGCAGCTCAAAGTCCAATACACTAGCCTAACCATGTCTTTAGGAATGAATTCCAAAATATGCGCTACAGCAGGGATCGTAGATTGGGCCAAACATCAAAAAGAGACACCGAGGAAAACCTAAAATATGGAGTCTGGTTTCTGTACAAAGTCAATCTAGGTGCTGGGGAGGTAGCTCCATTGTTAAAGCACTTGCTGCACTAGCATGAGGACCTGAGTTCAACTCCCAGTACCCATGTAAATACTGAGCATGGTGGTATGCACCTATAATCACAATCACAATGCCCGGGAGTCAGAGACAGGAGGACCCCTGGACTCACCCCTGGCAGACAGGTCTAGCTGAATTGATGAGCTCTGGGTTCACCAGGAGACCCTGTCTCAAAGGAGGTGGAGTTATTCTCTGACCTCCACACACGTGCATTGGTACTGATACACATGTGTGTCAATACATATACACACATATATGAGCAAAAACAGAAACAAAGTTAATGTAACAATAAAAAGACCAGCAGACATTTCTGAAGCCTGGTGTGGTAATGCACACCTGCAATCCTGATACTTGGGAGGTGGATGCAGAAGGCCTTCAAGGCCATCCTCTGCAACACTGCAAAAGTTGTGACAAACTTTGTCACAAAGTTTGTTTTTGAGACAGGGTCTTATGTAGCCCATCCAGGCTACATAAGACCCTGTCTCAAAAACAAAACAAAATGATATACAAACAAAATCATTTCTGAGATAAGATGCCTCAGAACAGGAAATGATGAGAGCTTCATGGTGGTTATTTTGGTTTTGTGCTTATGAGGAGAACATATGTGTTCACAGGTAAATGCATATGGATATATGGACAGGTCAGGTGTTTTAAAAAGGTTCAGAGAACAAAAGTATATTTAGGGTTATAATGGAAACTAGCAAAATGCTCGTAGCTTCTGAATCTAGGTGAATTTTTTTCAATATTTCCATATGTTAGAAATATTTAATAAAAAATGTGAAAAGAGCCAGGTTGGCTCATGCCTATAATCCTAGCACATAGAGAGCTCCTCCTAAGAGGCTGTGGGGAGGTCATCACCCAGGAGGGGGTGAACCTTCTCAGTGGTGGGACTGCTTTGGGGTCTCCAGTACTCCTGTAAGCAATGCCCACTCTGCTCTTTTTATTTTAAGGAAGAAAAAGAAGGTTGTATTGCATCGCCTTAAGGTTTTACAGAGATGACACAGACTCAAATGACCACATCCTGATGACTTCTTAAATAACTCACGTCTCAAGTCACAAAGGTGCAGCAATCCAGAATTTTTATTCCAAAGATTTATAACCAGTTATGACCAGTGATGTTCACCATGAGGAGTGCATAGCTATACAAAAGTAGGGCTCAGTGAAGAGGAACACTGTAAACATTTTAAAATGTTTTAAAGCAAGAAAGATGCTAAGGATTTTTCTCAGTAGTCACTAACTAGATAAATGTTAAGAAATTCATTGTGATATGACTGAGAATTTGATTCATCTTTGCTCAGATGCCTACTGGGTGATTAAATAAAGAGGATGGATGAACCAACAATAGTGTATTAAACCCCAGTCATTTTCAAGACAGGTATAATCTAGAATTTTTGAAATAGTCTCAAATTGGATTCACTGACACTAAAAGTGGTGTTAAAAACAAAACAAAAAATGCATACAGTTTGCTGAAATATTATACTAACCATTAGAGGAGGTAGTGATGTAATGTGTTGGAACTTAAATATATCAGCATACTGTAAACAATTCTAAAAAATTGTATGTAACTTTAAAAAGCCTATGTAGTGAAAAATTAGAATTTATATTAAAATCAGAATAAAAAATGAACAAATAGAAATAATTATTATATTTACTCAAATGAAGGAAGTTTAAATGTTACAGATATTAAAAATATTAGAAATCTATATACAATAAAAAGTTAATATAAATTAGCTAACTCCATGGACATTTCCAGCTAAACATTCATACAAATGCATATAAATGCACCCTTTCTCTTTATATAAGGATAACACAAACATATAAACATGATATGAAAATTCTGGCAAAAAAAATCAGAGCCACTAAAAACATTCTCAAATTTAAAAAATGGTGTGGGATATGTTTCCATAACAACATCCTTTTTGAAAGTAAACCCCAGATTTAATTCCATGATTTTATCATGCCAGAAGCATGGGTCTTCTTGATTTTTTTAAAAAAGAGATATTGGTATAATAATACACTAGTTTATTAATAATGAAGACATTTTATATACCCAGTATCAGTGTGGACCAAAATAAATTTATATTGGTTATTTACTATGACACTTGAAACTTTCAAAGTCTTTTCAACAGACATAGCTGCATACATTTAAGTGTCTTCTTAAAATAAAACACAATAGAATTAATGATTGGTCTTTGTAGTTCCTAGTAAGTCCTGTCTTATTTTCTCGAATAGTATAAATGATACTCTTACGCAGGACTGCATGAAGAACCAGCAGATCTCACACCAGGCTACAAACAGCCATAGAGGCTGATGCAGCAAAAGCCAACAGATTTCCTGGTGCAGGTTCACTGCAGTAAAGCTACTCCATTCGGCCCCATTTCCACTTCAATGTGAAGTAGATTGTTAGGGTTTTATTAGTGATTTCATCATGTGGCTTTTACAAGAAAAATAATGGTTTGACTTTTTCCATTAGTCCACAGTTCTCAGAAAAGACCGGTGATATTTTGAATAGCCAGAAGCTCTGTAGTAGATGAAATCTCTCAATACAACTATAATAAATAAGCATCGACATCCTTAGCTACATGACCAGTATATTCTGGAACCAAAGTAAGATGATATTCCTGTTCCTATAATGCACTTAATTACTGGTTCAAAATAACAACTCACTTGGGCCAGGAAGACCGGGATGAGTACTAAGATATACAGGATCCCTTGCCACAAGGACTAATACAGACAGCCCACGGAGGAGGATATACAACTGATCAGGGATGGGGAGGGGGGGAATTGGGGAAGTCGGGATAACAACGCATTGTTTGCCCACTAAATAATGTAACTCATTATGGACAATAAATATTAAAAAAAATAAAAATAAAACAAAAACAAAAAAATTAATATTTCCATCATTTATAATTTTTGTTTTTGGATGACAGTTCTGACCACCACCTTTTTATTACTGTTTGAAGCCAGTTTAAACCAACTCTTCCGTATTCTTCAAATCTGCTTTTTAGTAATGACTTTATCAGAGGCAACAAGTCTACACAGCAGCCAAGTGAGTTGTATTGCTTTTCTTCCTGCAAACTATTAGTTAGAACAGGAAGGCAATCTACTACAACTCCAAGATCTCCTATCCTCACCAAGTTCACTTATACTTCTCTTTCTCCAGAAAGTTCAAGCTACATTTCATCTCAAATTTCTCATGGTCCTGAGAAACCTCAGAAAAAAGCCACCGCATTTTGATGGCGGGCTTTCTGTGAAGATCCAGAATCCCTGGAGCTAACCAGCAACACGCGACTATCATGGCAGAATTTTTCAGGCACATGACCTGCACAAGCCTGTTCATTTTCTTCATTTTCCATGTCTTAGTCCCTACTTTTAGGGGACTGCTTGTTTCTGTAACAGGGACTTAGAAAGGGGTGATGAATTTTCTGTGATAGATGAACTTATCTGGGCTTTGTGCAGCTTGTCCAACTGTTCTACTTATGTAAGCAGCCAACTGTTTCAACTGTTTTGGAGATTTATTTACCTCCCTCATATTCTTATCAGTGAAATTAGGGATCCCCTTTCTAGGAAGATCAATGATCCTCAATATTATCACAGAAATTCCATTTTTTAACACTGTTGGTTTCAGATGCCATAATCTCTTAAATACCGGCACCTCATGGTCCCGGCACCTCAGCCCAGCCACACCTCACAGCCTAGAGCACCCCTCTAGTCTTGGTCCAGGGTTGGGGCGCCCCACCCTGCTCCTTAAGTAACCCCAGTGAACTCACTGGTTCACCAAAACCAGTTGTGGTGCAATCGGACTCTTGTCTGTCATTACTGCCCTATCTGGGGAAAATAGACATGTGTTCATGTCAACTAGGGAAAAAAATTTTCTGTGACAATGATTTAGCGTTAAAGGTGGTTGCTTGCAAAGCCGAACAGCCTGGGTTTCCTTCTCCAGCCATCCAGGTGAAGCCTGACACAAAAAGAGCTCAAGCATCTGGTGTTCATTTGCAGAGAGAGAGAGAGAGAGAGAGAGAGAGAGAGAGAGAGAGAGAGAGAGAGGAGAGAGGAGAGAGAGAGAGGAGAGAGAGAGAGAAGAGAGAGAGAGGAGAGAGAGAGAGAGAGAGAGAGGAGAGAGAGAGGAGAGAGAGAGAGAGAGAGAGAGAGAGAGAGAGAGAGAGAGAGTGAGAGAGTGTTCCTAAGGAAAGCCAGCTGGGCACCAGGATTCCCTGCTCACTGCTTCCTGCCTGCAGACACAATCAGAACTCAGCCCTGCTCATCTGTATTGCTGGAGGGCTGTGGCCCAGAAGTTGTTACTTCTCCAATGAATATAGTTTTGTTATTTTTTGTTATGGGCACCTACAGTGATGGGCCAGGCCTTTCCCTGGGGTTTCTTCACAGCTGGCTTACTTGGGTAATTTGTACTCATTGATTAGTCCTGGCTTGTGGTAAAGTGGAAAACCACTTTTGGTGCATTTGCTTTTCGTAACTGACTCTACAATACTCCTTCTAAAAGTCTGGTTTTAGTCACCGCCTGTGAATATTCCATCTTTTGCCCCAGCTGCTCCCACCCTCACAGACAGAAACTGTGAATAAGTTACAATCCTCAGTGTGCCCACACCTAATAGCTGCCCTCTAGTCCTCTGGGCTCTGGGTCTATGACTCAATTGAGAGGAAAAGTGAAATGTTGCTCATCTACCTCCCCCCTAAGGCTTGAATCAAATCAAGAATCTATGAAATAGAGTCATGTTATTCAGTGGCTGGGGGCAGTTTCACTTCCAGCTATAACCTTTGTAATGTATCTGCTTTAGTAAAATACAGCTTTAAATACCACCCCCTTCACACACACACACACACCCCACCGCTTACACCCTCTCTGCCTGAAAGTGAAGATGAGCAGTATAGGGGAATTTTATTTAAAAATTCACAGAAATTTAAATTGGATATAATCTCAAACCAAGTTCAGGATTTCATTTCTTCTGTATCTCTGGCAACAAAATTTATGGAAGGCCACTGTTTTGGTCTGGACTGTTGTACTAGATGCTGGCAGAACCAGACCAAACCAAAATAGTTACTTGTGCCAAGTGTCACATAACCAAACTGACAGTTCAGGACAGCACATTGATCTCCAAGCTGACCAGTTTTTCCTGAAACAGGAGATTCCTATCTACAAGGAAGACTTCCTCTGCTTCAAGCCTCACCAAAATGTTACCCGAAGTGAGGCTTTATTTTCTGCTGTCTTCTTTCCTTGTCTCCACCTTCCAAAACCCACTGTCCTGCTACTGTCCCGGGAGAGCTCTCATTTACTATGGAGAATGGAGGCTGCTTTATTGATGAATCAAATAAACACGACTTATATCCATAACTAAATGTTATAATTTTGATACCTCGTTTTAATGTGTAAAATGGTCCTGTAAATTTCTCAATGTTTTTCTCAAATTATGTACAAACGCAACCAAACTAAAATCAAATGATGTTAGAAGTTAAGTTAGTAGCAACAAGCCGACAATTACTGTATTAGGAAACATATGAATTCCATAACCAGGTACACTTATCAAACTTCAGGAAAAGGCAGAAATGATGTCTGTGGAAGAGATGTGGGAGGCGACTCTTTAAGGAAGGGGTTTCATGAGGAAGCATGTCTCTAAGAAACATGTGATCTTCAATTACAGTTCCTCATTTTCCTCATTTTCATTCATCCAGAAAACAGTAGGGTGGAGGTGGAGTCTAGTGCATGAAAAACAAGGTCAGACCTTCAAATACATGTAGGTCACAATTTCACGACTACTTCTGGAATCAGTCCTTTGTTCACATGTCTGCTCTTTTCTCATAGGTAAAGCAACTTGTTCAGACTCGTGTTTGGAAAAAGGATCCGGCAGTGACTTGCATTTTAAACAGCATGTGTGTTATCTGCAATAATAATAGCACTGGCCACATTGTGGAGGAAGTTAACTGTCTCAGCAAATGACAGAAAATGATTCTCTCCCATCTGCAGTTAGTGATCGATGCGCTGAATAAGCTGCTTATTCACACCAGTCAGCCCAGCAATGACCTAATTTCCTTTCCCCAAAGTGCACTGCTCACAGTCTTATGGAATCATCACACATGAGAAACCTCAGTGCTTTGCATTAAAAACCCTGCTCTTAGGAAGCAGATCAACTGAGAAAGAAGCCAAGCTATTGTGGGACACCTGAGCTTGGGATCTAGCCCTTCAAACCTTGAGACAGAAGCTTCCAGCCTGTAACCATGTGAGGAGGGGGCCCTCCATGACTGCTGTGTGGCCTTCTAGCTAAGATGTCCTCAGTAGGCTTATCTTTCAATTCTTAAAGACCATTCAAAAGCCAGAAGCACTGAATTAAGGATAAACAAATAAAGCAGCTGTTGCAAGCCCACCAGAACTAAATAGTAAAGCCCTATTGCTAAAGGCACCATATGTTGGGTTACAGCTCATACAGAAATCAAGTTGCAGCTAAGCTAGAGGCCTCCTCGCTGATGGCTAGCTTTCATCATGCCAGAAGGTGCTATGCTGGCTGTTGGAAGAGAATTGTCATAAGTCTTAGTCAGCTATGGATCCTGTGAGCTACATTAATGATCTTCCAGGTAAAAATGTGTCCACTGGTGCAACAGTGGCATGACTATTATGGGGGTAACAGGTTACTTTCTGATTGGATTTGAAGCCTGCTCCACAGGAGGGAACTCATGCCTGCTACTGTAAGCTGATCAAAAGCCCATGGCAAGGGGTTCATGGGCTCTACTGGGAAAACTCCTGCTATTGTTTGCAGTGGACATTATGTGCTCCTTAAACTGCCTTCTAAATATTTGTATTTATGCCCATAGATTAGTGCTGCTATCAGCTTCTGTTTCATTACAGACAATTAATGGTCACTGGGAGAGGGAGAAACAAACCTTTCTTCAGTGGAGTAGCTACAAGTAAGGAGCCCGTGTTACTGTGAATAGCCCTTTATCAATGTTCCCATAAGCAGCTGTAATTACACTCAATGGATCATTAAAAAAAAAACACCACTGCCTCCCAACCCCCCCAAAACTACATGAAAGTAGACAGGGGACTGTTTGGAAAGAGGGGGAAAAGGAAGGAGATAAGCTGGAGTATAATTAATACATACTAATGAAAAACTTGAACAAATAAAGCAAGAGAAAACAGAAAAGTTCATAAACCCCAGAGGCTGAAAGAAAAACTGCATGTGTATTTGTGTTCCAGGAGTACTGTTCAAAGAACCGACAATGGAAACTTTGGAAAGTATTCTCTACAATGCTACAGGCCTTGATAAATATTCATAAAAAACTCAAGAAGATGAAAGAGCAAGCACACAGCTCAGGACCTTGGAAATTATTAGCATACAGTACCTCATTCAGATGAGGAAACCAAGCCATGGAAATTTCCCAGGGTGGCATGGTGATGACCCTGACAGGTGAAAATGAAAACCCTGTCTCACTTACTGTTGAAAGGTTCAGCAGCCTTCAGCGCTCCTCCTACCAAATAAGGATTAAATCTCCTACAGTCTACAACCCTGCTTCTGAAGGTTCATAGGGCAATAGCCCTTCTCCAACTCACAGCAGAATGAACTGTTGCTATTGGGTTTCTTGGTCGCAGCAGTGATGGGGCCGTTAGGTGAGTACAGCTTAACATTGACTGACTGGATATAGGAAAATGGAAGTGCACCTCCCCCCTTGTTTTTTAGATAGTGTTTATCATTTACTCAGCACCTCTGTATACACCATCTTAGTGAATACTCCAACGATCCTGTGAGGCAAGAGATGCAGACATGATGCCTCCATTTGTCCAGATGAGAAAGCTGAGCTGGCCACCCTATCACCAGACTGTAATGTGAATAAGAGGAGGCCAGAAACTCACTAAGACAGACAGTGAGGTTTATTGAGAATAACATCAATTTAAAAATCAAGTTAGGGACTGGAGAGATGGCTCAGCAGTTAAGTACATTTCCTGTGTAAGCATGGGGACCTGAAACCTTGTAAACAGCTGGGTGTGGTCACATGTACATGTACCCCCAGCCCCGCAGGGGGGCCAAGACCCAGGAATCCTAGGCTAGCAGAAAACTCAAGAGACTCAGGCTCTAATCAGAAAGGGCAGCAGAGCAATGGAGCAGGACACCTGATATTCTGCTCTGGCCACTGCAGAGGAGTCTCTCTCTCTCTCTCTCTCTCTCTCTCTCTCTCTCTCTCTCTCTCTCTCTCTCTCTCCACTCCCTGGCAGCTAAGAACATGGGGCATAGAAGGGTACATACATGTGCACATATCACACCCAATACACACACAGAGGCAGAAAGAAATCAAATTAGATTCAGCTAAAACCTCACTTTGTCCTTACTGGTAAAATAAGATCTCATTCCTCCTCCTGTGGATTGGAACTAGTATCCCTCCTTCCTTCCAGGCTCTGTAAAGATTAGCCAGAACTTCAGCAAAGCGGGCACTCTCTCAAGTGAATGCTAGCTAACACCAGGGAACTGAACATGGAAACAAATTACAAGGTTCAAGCCATAGTGACTGCAAGTAGCTAGATAGTGTCACAGTTCCATAAAACACAGAAAGCTGTGAAGTCCAGTTGCCAAGAGCTGACTGGTCCAGCCGACACTGATCACTTTCTTCTTTCCTGCTGGACTGACTTGTGCTTTTCCCTTCTTCAAATACTTGTCTTACTGTCCATTTTTCTTTAGCGTAGTAGATGTTTTAATTCTGAAAGAGAAACGATATGGCTCTGGAGGAAAAGATTGATGAGGAAGTGACCTCTCACTAGTAAGAGGAATCGGGGTGTCCCAGCTGCTCTAGACTCAGCCCCAAATGCTTCCTGAGTCAGAATGAGTGTCTAGGGCACAGTGTGGCTTGCAGCAAACGAGTGTATGTGCCCATTGTGAAGAGGGCAGCCTGTACCAGCTCCAGCTGATGATGGATGGGAAGATGGCTTGGATTTGCCAAGTTTCTTGGCATTCCGGGAGAAGCTAAGACTGCATGATGGAAATTTTGTAAATTTTGGAAACACTGCATAGAGTCAGCAAAGCACACACATGTGCAAATCTGGTCATCAAATTTTCAGGGTTGTTTTAAAGTCTTCTGAGGTATGGTCTACCAAACTGCAGGGGAATTTTGCTGGGTGGTTTTCTACCTGAAATGGGGAACAGGGAAGAAGGATCATGAAAGGCCTGAGTGTGGGCTGGTGATATGAAATCTTGGACAGAATCCACTAGAAAGCATGCAAGTGAAGAAGGCAGGGGTTAGGATGTGAGAAAGCTGCTGGTCCAGGCCAGGCTACAGTGGGTACTCCTGTGATCACAGATGGAACAGAGGCTATTCGATGGCAGATAAGATATGTGGGAAAGGTTTTGTCAGAAAAGCACAGATAATTTTCGACACAAGAACCCCTAAGCTCACAACATTAAAGCAGCCTTATTACTCACCCACCACGACTCAGGGAACTGAGTGGAAGAGGGGGCGGAAAGATTGTGAGAGCCGTGGTGGGGGAGACGGTCCAGAGGCATAGCACCCATCAGTAACAACTCACTTGGGCCAGGAAGACCGGGATGAGTACTAAGATATACAGGATCCCTTGCCACAAGGACTAATACAGAC
>PVHP010012162.1:6892-43689 GCA_004024765.1 Zapus hudsonius
TCTCTCTCTCTCTCTCTCTCTCTCTCTCTCTCTCTCTCTCTCTCTCTCTCTCTCTCTCTCTCTCTCTCTCTCTCTCTCTCTCTCTCTCTCTCTCTCTCTCTCTCTCTCTCTCTCTCTCTCTCTCCTTCCTGACTGTGGACTGAATGATGTGACCAACTCATTTATGCTCCTGCCTACTTTGTGAACTGGATCCCCCTTGTGATATAGTCCAAATGTAAGCCATTCCTACCTTAAGGCTCCTTCCTCCCTTAAGGTGAAAATTAGTTAAATTGTTTCAGCAATGAGAAAAGTAACTAATGCAATACATAAAATTTCATTAACATTGGTCCATACATAGACCACAAATTTATATATTTCAGCTATCTATCTTATTTATGAATTACTCATTAAAAGTGTAAGCAATTACCGAGCTAAATATTACTGAAAATAATATGGAAGAGAACCTTCAAAATACATAATAAATATGCAGTGTCATAATTGTTCCTAGTCATAGGTATCACCTCTTAATTTGCTGTGTGTATGTGATGTATGCATGGTCTGAATGTGAGTGTGCAGATGTGTGCATCCAGGTGCACATGTGTGGGGCTGATCGTGGACTATTGCAACTTCTGTTAATTTTCTTCCTTAATTGAGACAAATTTCCTTACTGAACCTAACCTGGAGCTTGATTACTTTAAGCTAGATTGGTGAGCCAGCAAGCTCTACTCCCTCTCAGCACTGAGGATACATGCATATACAACCATGTCTGGCTTTGATTTATAAGTGCTGGGGTGCAACATGGGTCCTCATACTTCCATAGGAAGCAGTTTTATTGTTGCAGTCAGCCATGCGCCTCTGGGATGATCTAACCAAGCACAATTTGGGGGAGGTAAGTATTTATTGAAACTACAGATTGAGGGAAAATTCTGTAACAGTTAAAGAGGCTGGCCCTCTTTCACAGGTCCAAGCAGAGAAATAAACCCATCACCAACAACACACACAGAACAGCAAACAGGGAGGAGGTATCAAGGAGAGAATTTCTTTTCCTTTATATAGCCTTAGGGTGGGTCTTACGACCCTTTCCCAGACCTAATGGCTTCCTGAGCCTCTGGAATTTCCTTCCTGTACTGCCCACACAGGAAAGGATGTTTACTTCTAGCTTCCTTGAGCTTCTTTATATTCTTGCCCCCTTTTGAGAGGCTGCCTTCCTGGAAACATCCTCAGAGACCCATCCAAGATTATTTGAAAGGTCAAGTTGACATCAAAACTTAACCATCACACTTACTCAGTGAGTTACCTTCCCAGTTCCAGTTATTACATTTGATGCCCAACATTTTAATATCATATAAGAGAGGTTCCAGAGAAACACCTACATGATGTGAAGACACAGTGAGAAAGCACCATTCTGTGAAATTTATTTTGATATAATTTGCCATGACCTTGATCTTGGACATTCAAAATGGTCAGAGATGGGTATTGTTTATAAAGTTAATTCTGTTTGTACTATTGATGTCCTAGCTCACAAAACTGATTGAGACTATTTTGAATGTTACCATTTTGTTGCTTGAGAGCAATGACAATGTCTTCAGTTTCTTTATTCAATAAAAGATTACCAACACATCTAGTGATGAAACTAATTTGCATCATTCTAATATTTCCACCACTGAGAACTTGCCACCGGGCATTGGTCTCCAGAGCTTAGAGACTTTGTATGATCTTACCTTAAAGGCAACCTTAAGGGGTGACATTGTATTACAAGTTCCTTTGAATTTACATATTTCATTCTAGAAGGAAGGTCCCAACTGATACTGAGTTTTATTAAGAATAAAGAAGTTACAAAGCTCATTAAAACACAGGCAATAAACAGGACAGAGGACCTCACAAGTTTAAGGAAGTTACTGAAATTCACAAGACTCACAAGGCCTCTCTGGCATGGTTGCATAGGAGGAAGAAATGTATGGAGGAAGAGATTTTTCTCCCAGCTGAGCTGCCTGTAAGTTATGCAACGTGTTGCTCAGTTGCAGCTTCCCTGATTTATTGCGGATCTTGGGGTCAGCATTTCAGCCATATACCCGACTTTCAGCTGTTCAAGCTCCTCTAAGTAACCCCACTACACATACTGCTTTACTAAGCTGGGCTCATTTGGAATTGTTACCATTTGTCTATTGACAGTGCCCTATCTGGGGGCAAATAGACCTATATTCATGACTCTAAGGAAACATTTAATGCAACAGTGGAATTATGAGTTGAGGGCACAATGAGAAACATACAATGAGAGAGGTTCTGCATCTTACCTCTGATCCCCAGAGGACGTGGTAGAGCTAACTTTTGATATATGTAATCCCTGGCTGCAAAGCCCATGGCACTGAACACTCTACATTGCAGAAAACAGAAAATCCAAACACTGAGACATTTATCTTTCTTCTATGGGCCTCAAGAAACCCGTTTTTATCTTGAATGGAAAATATGTTGTAAAATTTTCTTCTATAAAAAGTCACTCACCATTTATATTCTTTCTCCATAAAGGAAGCAAAATCCTTTGGTGGATGCCTGAACATTAAATAAAAGTGACTTTCACGTCCAGGCACACATTTCTAATTTACAGAACAAATTTCACTATAAGAAATTATTTCCAAGGGGGAGTTTAAGCAGCTTGGTCTTGCCTAAAAGATCTGTAGATCTCTCTAGCCCAGCAGCCAAAGTATCCTGTCATACCATGTTTCGGCCTGCATGGATACCACAGCTACAATTGAAACCAATATCTAACTAAAAGTAGCTTTTTTTGTAGGAATGATACTATGATGGTTTTCACCAGAAAATTTTCCCCATGGGCTGATGGTTTGAAGATTTATACCCAATTATCGGCACTGTTGTGCAAAGCCTTGAGGCCTTTGGGAAACAAGGCTTGACTATCAGGAATAGGATTCTAAGGGAATGAGCTTGTAAGGTTACCACAGTGAAGAGTTCAGTTTCCTGGTGCACAGTGACGTGCATCACAAGCACCCACAATGATGACTACCATCATGCCTTCCTTACTATGGTAGCCTGAAACTGAGCGAAAATAACTCCTGTAGGGCTGGGGAGATGATGGCCCAGTGATTAAAACTTGTTACATAAACAAGAGGGCATGGGGGAGGCCTGAGCCTACCAGTTTGACTCTCCAGGACTCACATTTTAAAAAACTGGGCTTGTGAACATGCAGATCCATGGCTCCAATACATGAGGTTGTGTGTGGGCAGGATTGTGGAGCAGAGACCAGAGTAATGCTGAGGCTCACTGGGCAAAACTAGCAGTACTGGGTTAAGGGAGAGACCCCATTTTAAGGAAACACACGTATGAGCAATATAGTTGAGCACCTGGTGTATTCCATGTCCATATGTACATATAGTGCACGTACATCTACAGGTACGTGTGCATCTATAACACAATACACCACACATACTCCCAAACCAGATGCGAAATAAATAAATAAATAACTCTTGTTTCTGTCAGGTATTCGGACACAGTATTGCAAAAGTAAAGTTGCAGGAAAGATAAACAATGAAACCAGGAACAGTCAGGAAGCAGATTTTAACAGAGGAAACAAGTCCAGATTCTGAACACCAAGGTGAGGAAGTCCTTACAATTTATAATCTTGGTTGGGAGGGAGTCACAGCCAAAAGACAGCTTACACATTGATTGGCTAACAGAAATGCCTTAAAATATGTGATTATAAGAAATCAACAACTGGGGCTGGAGAGATTGCTTAGTGGTTAAGGCACTTGCATCCAGTGCCTAAGGTCCTGGGTTCAATTCCCCAGTACCTACATATGCCAGACCCACAAGGTGGTAGCCCTGGTGCTCTCTCTCTCTCTCTCTCTCTCTCTCTCTCTCTCTCTCTCTCTCCCTTCTTGAAAATGAATAAATAAAATCTTTTTAAAAAAGAAATTCGCAACTAACAAGAAGCTGGTCAGCCCACCTTATAAAACATTTCCAGAGAAGTGTGAAATTTCTTGTCTGAGGCAAACAGTAAAAGACAGTTCTTATCAAGGGGAAGCAATCATAAACTGGGTGACTACAACTAACTAGGCTGATCACAAGCCTATCAATGCTAGGTGTGTTAACCACAAGCCTGTCAGAGTTCTGCTGGCAGGTACAGACAGCAGTAAAGATCAAAGCCTTTCCTAAACTCCCTGTTTTCCTCCCATGTTTTACCAGTAACTAATAGGAAAACAGAGGTCTCATGGATATGAATGAACAAGAAGAGATGTCAGAACCCTCACCCAGGACCAAGTGGTGTCTGCCATATTAGGTATATCCTAGAACCTAGCTGCACAAAAGTTGTGAATGAGGAGAAAAGAAAGAGATCTAAAGAGATCTAGCCTGTGCTGTTGGGGACTTACATGTTACTATTTTACCATCTTTCTACAATATTGGAGCCAGAAATGGTGAAAGATCCCTCCTTTTACCTCCAGTCAAGGTTCAGCCCTGGCCCTCTTCTCTTTGGGGCTTCAGGGCCAGAGGTGTCAGTCTGACAAATTTCTTGTCCAGGCTGCTCGGTGCAAGAACAGAGATCACCATCAGTAAGATGTATCTTATATCCAGAAAAAGTATCCAATTCTGACTCATAGGAAGATAAGACATAAAAAAGAGGTACAAAGTATACCCATCCTTCCTTCCCAAACTTCTTTTCCACATGTTGATTTTCATTATCTAGAAGCTCATCACTGTTGCCTGTGTCCATTGTTATTATTGTATCATAATGGGCCAGCAATGTGAACTATGTCTTAGCTGGAGTGTAGAGGGGAGAGCACATTTAAATACCATAAGAGGATCAATTAGGAACTCACATTCATTTTGAACACTTTCATTACATATTGATCCAATTCTGATTACTTAAAAAGCTGAGTTTTATCTCAATTATCTTATGCACCAAAATGAAACGTCACTTTAAACAAAAGAAAAACTTCAAATAAAGCAGTCTCTCCAAAGAACACATAATTAATAGCTACCTGTAAAACTCCATCAGATTGCAATTTCCACAGCAGAGGAGAGATTAATATAAACTAAGAAACACCTTAGAAATTTCATGTATACATTTTATTATCTCAAATAATCTGCAGAGGTAGTTCCTGAAGGAGAAATGCAAGAAAAAAATGGATTCCTGACATACACCCATTGATCTTCTGTAGGTTTCCAAGGCTGAAATATTTGGTATGAAAATGACTAGTAGGACCTTCATTCTTTTGAAATGCAACAAAGAGATCATTCCAGAAATTTTCATTTTTCCTTTTAAGTAAATTATACCCTTTTATACACTATAGAATTTTGGTTTCCACCTCATTTAAAAAATTGGATTGTTATCATTTAGCGCATTCATTTTCTTCAAATATATTTGAATACTTTAATGTACTTCACAGAATGGACTTACTGTCAAGTGAGCAAATGTTAGTCATCAAGATTTTCAGAAGTGTAGGAAGGCTCAGTTAATCAGAAAATATGTGAATGTCTGTCTCTTAGGAATGCTTTAAAATATGGTCTATTATACACACTATAGCAACTCCTGTGAAATCTTTAACAGGGATTACCTGACCCTCCAAAGGGCTTAAAGAAATGTTACTTCACCCTCCAAAGGGCTTAAAGCTTAGTCATAGGTTTCCCACAGAATAGAACCAATAGAATGTATATATAATTTTGAGAGGATGTCCTGTGGTGTTTTATAGCACTAAGGGTGGATAGACACATAGAGGTCATCTCAAAGTCAATGTGCTGAGAAATCAGCATTGTCTTCAGTGAAGCAGTTGAAACAGAGACCCTTGATGCAGCCAAAGGCATAGAAGGCCCTTTAACAGTCCCAAGTCCTCATGAAATGATGAAAGAATCTCCAGGTTGAGGTCCATGGTCAATGGCAAAAGCAAAAGTACCATTTACTCACGTGGAATCATGCAAGCACAGGACAGCCTCTTCTAGTTTCTGCATTCTATCCTATCCAGGCACCCAATCTATTGGATGTTTTTGCCATATTTACGGAGTCTTAGTCTGTGGATAGAGCTCATGGATGCACCCCACTCAGGAGAAACAGCTTTTTGTTTACTTTGTCTCAAAATCTAAACAAAATGACAAATTAGACTATGTATTAAGGAAATATTTTAGCATGAAGAATGTAGATAATGAGTATAAAATTACTTGTTTTATAATAACACATTTTATACTTTAATATTGAACAACAAAAATAATCACCTAGGGTCATGTAAGATAGGTCAGCGTCACAAAAAAAAGGTTTTGAAGAATTGATAACATTATCTGGAAAATTATACTTTATGAAAATGAGCTTTTAGTTCTACTAATGAATCATGGAAAGAGACACTCTTGATATGAAATGAAATACTTATGAAATGAATTATGGAAAGGCAACTATTCAGAGAAGTAAATGAATGTGGACATCTACACTCAGATGCTTGTATTCTAGTCTGTGTAATCTTTGTCAAGTATTTATTTTATTCTTGTTTTGTTTTGACTTGAGACAAGTGTTTATATATTTCATGCTGGCCTCCAATTTTCTATGCAGCTGAGAATTTAACATGGTGTTCTAGGAACCATATCAAGGAAACATGGGGAAAAAAGAGGTAAGATAATGTGACAGGTTAGGGTGACTGGGACACAAAGGTAGCCACACATCTCAGACCTGACCCCCTCCCCTTGAGTCGGAGGTGTCTCTTACTAGAGTTCAAACCTCATCCTGAAAATTATTGGTTAAAAAATAGTTCAACCAGCTGTCTCTCTGGCTCACCTGCACCAGAGATATAATCACCTAGAGAAAAGGAAGTTTCTTTCTTTTCCCCTCTTGAGTGCCCAGCAGAGAGACAACTGAATCTCCAAGCCTATGTAAGGCCCCCCTTATCTAGTGAGGAGGCTCTGGGTTCTTTCCCACATGAACTTTTTCCCCTCATGATGGGATCCTTCTTATATGTTCCCCTCTTTCCCTTGCTCGGCTGGCCAGCACAGATTTTATGTGGCTAAAACCTCCCCCACATGCTCTAGCCTCACTAGTGGGTAGAGATATTTGTAACTTCTCACTTCTTTTTAAATGAAGTCTCCCACTATACTTTCTGGTGATCTACAATTTTAATTCTTAAATTTTATAGAACAAAAATCAGGGTACACAAGTTTTAAGGTGCATTGGAGTTAGCTGGGAGAATCAACTTTCTGGGGACCCCAGATATCCAGTTATAATAACACATAACACCCTAACAAAAAAGGGAAGGTATGTAAGAAATTATTAACCTAGGAGAGACCACAGTAGAGAAGTTGGAGTAAACCAGGAGCTTCAAGCAACCACACGATCAGAGAGGATGTACTACAGGCTGGAGTAGCAGGAAAGTGCTTCTGTAACAGGATGAGCTGGGGGTTCGAATTTAGATAATGCCCAGCAAAATTATAATGCACCCCAAAATTTGAGGAGTACCCATATTCTTGTCTACAAAATTAAAGAATTAAAATCATAGACAACCAGATATTAAGGTATAGTGGGAGACTTTATTATTTAAGGGAACATGGGGAGTTACAGAGTTCTCCAGCCACCAGTGTGGGGAGAAAAATGTGGAGAGTTTAACAGAACTTATGTTGTTCAGCTAAATAAGGAGTAGAAGAAAAAAAAAAAAAAGATAACAGAGGGCTCCCATCATGAGAAGGAGAGGTTCATGAAAGGAAAATTCTGGAGCCTTCCCCCACCCAGACATTAGCTGGGGTTGGGTAGGCCTTACCTTCCTAAGGCCAGGAGATTCAAAGAACCTTCTGCTAGCTTGCCATATGGGGAAGAGAAGGCTTCCTTATAGGAAAGTTAATTTAAGTTTTCCCCATGTGAGTCAGAGAGACAGTTGATTGGTTCATACATGGCCAATCAGTTTTAGCACCTAGATTGTAGCTCTAACTAGACACCTCCTACTCAAGGGGAGGGCTTTCTATGCAGACACCTGACCCAACAGCTTCTAAACATTGGGCTCTGCCTGAGCCAGCAAGAGCAGAACTCTAGGGAGATGTCAGAGCATGCTGAGGAGATCCAAGATCCATCAGTACAGCGGGGAAGAGAGCCTCCTGCCTACAACTAGGTATGTCACTTCTTTCACATCTGTGGGGGCCCTGGAGGCATTGCATAGAAAGCAGAAACTCACTACTGCTCTCACTGCAAGCCTGACAATAATCTCCAGGGAGATTGTGACAGAGACTGTGGTCACTGGAAACTAATCAAAGCAGAAATCTAGAAGGTACACAGAAATGAACACAAATCAAACTTCTATCAGGGGGCTGGAGAGATGGCTCAGTGGTTAAGGCACTTGCCTCCAGTGCCCTGGAGTTCAATTCCCCAGGACTCACATAATCCAGACCCACAAGGTGGTGGCCCTGGAGCATTCTCAGTCTCTCTCTCTCTCTCTCTCTCTCTCTCTCTCTCTCTCTCTCTCTCTGTATCTCTCTGATTGAAAATGAATAAATAAAATATTTTTTTTTAAAAAAATACTTCTATCAGGCTTACCACAGCTCAGGGAACATTGCAGAACAGGGGGCAGACTGAGACCTTCATGACTCCCCAGTGAATACCAGTAACTCCAGTGAGGGAGACCCTCAGTGGAGTGAGGGCATAGAGAGGGGAAATAGAAAGATAACCTTTACAAAGATAATAACATTAGAAGACAGAATTGCCTTAAGGATAAATCACATACACACATAGAGAACTATGATATTTAGTTCAAGAATACACATTTTCTTGATTAAACCAAATTTCTACCTCTATTATTTTGCATGAACTCATCTATCTTATCTAAGGAAGCTTTTTGAAATTCTATGCTAAATACAAGCACCATTTCATTCAACATGGTTGGTTTTTCACAGTATATCTTTGAAGGGAAGATGCAGCTCTGAACCTAAGAAAATATTTTCACACAGGAACTTACCCAGGATAGCACCTCAAGCACCTGGGAGAATGTTTAACATATCTAAAGAACCCTATCTCTGATTAGGCCCTTTTGAAGAGCTCTGCAGCCAGCCCTATCCACATTTATATGGTCTCTTTTTTTTCCCTCCATAGACAGCCCCCTAGAAGAGCCCAGATCCAGGCAAACTTGACCTGCAGTTTTAAAAAGAGTCTGCAGAGTGCTTTTGCGGAAACTGGACTTCAGACATGGCTGCCCACTCTCCGCTCCTTGCTAAATAAAGTTATCCTTGTCTGAGCTCAGTCTGGCCTATCTTCTGCCTCAATTTTTCCAACAATCTTAACCACTGAAGCACTGCAATGTTAAGTGATTTTTGTAGGAAAGAGATAGGGGAAAAAAAACACTATGAGCCATAATACATAAATGCAATTTTCAAATTTTTATTTTCAAGGAGGAATTCCAAAACAAAAAGTATATCAATGTAAAAGTTATGTGTTTCTTCCTTAGGTACATATTCAGCCATAATTGTCTATAGGTGGGAGAATGAAATGACATATTTTAGTAAAGACACCAGTAATGGATTGGATCTTGGTAGATGATCACCATGATATAATATAGACATACCTTGAATACAGGAGATGAAAACACTATGAGAGACAAAATAATAGAGCTGTAAAACAGTACTTTCCAGGATTACATTCACTTTCACTGTCATGAGGAGATCACTTACCATAAAATTCCAAACAGAAACAGAAAGCTATAGTGAGAATTCTGTCAGAGAGAAACACATTCCAGCACTCTTTTGAGATTCCCAGCGAGCAGTGATATAAACCATCTTCATCAGCATTGCTCCTCTGAGATGAGAACAGAGTCAGTCTAAAATACACCTTACATAGCTGTTTGTTGAAAAGTGAATGAAGGAATGCCTAATGATGTCCTTGTTAGGTCAAGAGTGGGCAATAGAGAGTTTAACAGTGTAGGGGATACCTGGAACAAATTCCCCAAGAAAGCAAGCAACTGTTCCCATGGCTATTTTGTTTAATCAAGTTAAGTGCTGAGAACGTATAGGACTGTCCTGTGGTCCTGCTATGGTAATACTTGGCCCATGGTGCTAAGCGATGAGTAGCCTTATATTCTCTCTGATATTCTACGCTATTACTAGAAAGAATCATTGTACTCCTTAGAGGTGTTTCTTTGGCAGCCTCTTACCTCCTTCCATTAAAACTCCCTTGTTTGTATCTTAGAAATTAATCATAGTTTTGTTTTTTTTTTAATTTTTCAAAAGAGCAAAAATTAAATAATTCTCTAATACATTTTAAATATTATCAATAAGGAAATTAAGTGTCATATGAAATTGCACTTCAAAAGAATATAGTAGATGCAACAAGATGATTTGTATCATCTAAATAAATGTATTGAGGTCTCCCTCACTGGAATTATACTATAGTTTATTTTCTAAATACTATAGCTTATTTTCTAAATAAACTATAGTATTATATTGAGATCTTTTTATGAAAACAGTTTTATTACTTTCAAAAAGAGGAAGGATAGGAGGGAGGGAGAGAGAGACGGGGGAGAGAGAGAAAGAGAAAGAGAGAGAGAGAGAGAGAGAGAGAGAGAGAGAAAGAGAGAGAGAACATGCACCAGGGCCTCTTTCCACAAGTGAACTCCTGACGCATGTGACATTTTGTGCATCTGGCTTTACATGGGTATTGGGCAATGGATACTGTGGCTTTGCAGGAAAGCCCCTTTAAATGCTGAGCCATCTCCCCAGCCCTCATCTAGCTCATAATCTAAATTCTTCCCACTGAGAAATTCAAGCCTTTCATCATCAAACCTCACAGTATTCTGTTGAGGGGATAAACAGCTATAAAAATGACAGACCACATGTCTCTATTAGGCTTCTATCTGTATAACTCATCTATAAAGATATGTGTGAATGTATCACAGCGTATTTTACAAGAAATCATTCCCTTGTTATTTAAACAAAGCTCACAATGTTTAAGGGTGCAGAAATATAGGCTTCTCTGTAGCTGTAGCCTTTGATCCCCAGGATGGAAGGCAACTCTCCCAGAGTGTGATGAGTTCTTGAGTTCTGAAACACAGAGACTTTGGTTTTTTCTGATACGAACAATGCTATTGTCCCAGGAGAAAAAAAAATAAAATGGTTTAGGCATTTAGGAAAAACTGATTTATCTTCTGACAATACAGCTTGAAAAAAAAAACAAGTCTGCATATTGAATTTATAAAAGAACAAAATTAAAAATAAAACTCTTTCAATTCTTGTACTTGTTGACTTCGAGCACAATTTTATTTGCATGTGCACAAAATCCACTTCAAATGAAAGTAAAGGTAGGAAGGAAAGCAGATGCTGGTCGGTGTCACTTGGAGGGTGGAACTTGCAGGAATAGAATCAGTGTTGTTGGGAGACTAAAACTGAAGACCTAGAACACCTAGGAGGAAAGGATACTTCCCGTCCTTTTATTTCTTCCAACCTCTGAATTAAATGAAAAATAATGACAATATTAGCACATATATGAGTGTTTTTGAACAACTACCATAAAATAGGTGGTGTATGGGTTTTAATCAGATTTATGAGTGTTTTTCTCTCATGTAGGAATGAACAACCCATCTTCTGACTGTCATTTGTCCTAGTGGGAGAGACCATGTGTGCTCTTGGTTTTCCTGATCAGATCTTTTGATGCTGGCGCCCTTGTACCAAGGTAATCAGGCCATTTCACTCATAATCCAAATGAGGATTATGTCCATTATCATATTCCGTTATCTTCATGTTAGGTTCCCTCAAATAATTCTCCTAGCTTTTGACATGTGATTATAGGTGTGCCAAAAAAAAAAGAGAATCAAATTCTTCAACAAAAAATAAAGATAAAAAGCCTAGTTAGTTAATACTGACACTGTTATTTTATATAACCAAACCAAAGTTTAGGATACGTAACTTCCCTTTGGTACAGCTGCACACAAGTGGGAATGGATTTGTAATTTTATTACACCCTTCCTAAGCCTCTTCTCTTTCCATAAACCATTCACCTAAACCTCCATGTACCCCCTTTTCCTTGTTTAGTTATGAGTTTAGCATCCAAAAGCATAAAATTATTTTGAATTAAACAAATAACAATCCTCCAAATCTAAAGGCTGGATAAAGTCAGATTTTAAGGACAGTGTTTCTTTGCTGTTGTAATGGATAATTCTAATAAAATATTTAATTATCATTGTGTGACTATGTCATTGAGTAGACTCTGCTTCCCTTTCATACATTTTTAGAAAGGGCATAATGAATTTTGTCCGTTTTATTTTTTATTTTTATTAAGAATATCAATACATTCACACCACATTCCAGTCATATTACCTTTCTTATATCCTCTCCTCTACCTCAACTCCATGGAGCACCATCTCCTTTCCAAGTATAATTACCTCCGTTTTGAAGTCTAATTCTTTTGGTCCTCTTCAGCCCTCTCTGTCAAAATGTCAAAGGCTTCAGAACTGTGCAGGTCTAGCGGATGGAATGACAGCCACTATGAGGTCATGAATGCACCAGTCAGTTCGGGTCCAGGTCAGAGTGACCCAAAGTGCCCCTTCTTATCCTCTGACTATGGCTTTCTTTTCTCCCCATCTTGGGCAACGTTTCCTGAGCCCTGGGGGGTGTGACAGAGGTCTCTCTTGTGTTCTGCTCTCAACAGCCTCTTCTTTTCTGCTTAGGTTTGGAGTTTCTTCAGTGTCTACCTTCATGTCCATCTCTAAATTTGGCTGGCTAGCTGCAAGAGCAGCAGTTAAATTCCTTCTGTTACCTGCTCTTCTTACTTTTGGTCAAAGAAGCTTCTTTGCAGACATCTCTGTTCTGAGGCTCCAAAATGCCACCAGAAGCTAGCTTTAGAAGTACTTAAAAGATTTTTAAGATTATTCTTAGTTTTGTAAAGATTTCACTCCTGAATCTATACCTTATTTTGTATATGACTTTTTTTTTAATTTCCTTTCAATTAACTGACACAATAATATTTGTTTTAATGGTTTCAAAGACCTTTTGGTTTCCCCTTTCCCCTGTCCTCCCCAACCCGATTAAGAAGCTCGCATACCACATGTCTCCTACTGTCCTGTACCCATTCTCATCGCCTGGTCTTTGCATGTGCTCTCCTATGTTGAATCACAGATATACTCAGTCGAACATACCCTTATTTACATACAAACATTAAAATTTAGGATCCTTGTCAGGAAGGCGTGGTGGCACACACCTTTAACCCCAGCACTTGGAAGGCAGAAGTTGGAGGATCACCATGAGTTCCAGGCCACCCTGAGACTGTATATGAATTCCAGGCCAGCCTGGGCTAGAGCTAGACCCTACCTTGAAAAACAAAACAAAACAAAAATACAATTTAGGATCCACATCTGAGTGAGAATATGTGATTTTTATTTTCCTTGGCTTAGATTACCTCACTCAGTGTCATTTTTGCCCCGTTCAAACATTGTCTTGTAATTATCATTACTTCATTTCATTGAAGAGCTGAGTATAACTTCACTGTGTGTTTGTATTACTAGCCATCCTGTGATGGGGATTAATAATGATTCCCTTTCTTCAATATTATGGACAAAGAACATGGATATGCAGATATTTCTGTGGTTGGATATAGAATCGTCAGGGTATATGGTCATAATTGGTATTGCTGGGTCAGGTGGTAGTTTAGTTTGTAGCTTTTTGATACACTTCCTCCCTGATTTTCATACACACTCACCTATAGTCAGTAAGGGTTCTCTTGTCCCAAAACCTCACCAACACCTCTCATCACTTTTATCAAGGATAGCCACTCTGTTTGGCATGACATGTAAATCTCAAAATGGTTTCAATTTTCATTTCTCTGATGGATAAGGACTTTGAACATTTCTAAAACATGTATTGATTGGCATTGACTTCCTGTTTATTCTCTCAACCTATGTACTGAGAAACTACAAGGTAAAATATTCTCAAGTACATATATTTCTACACTTATGTTAATTATATCTTTTTAATGGCAAATTTTAATAATGGACTATTAGAGAAATTTACATCTATGCACATACTGATTTCTAAGTATTAATCAAATAATTTTTTTTTTCTGAAATGAACAGATGGAAACATTGCAAAGAAAAATATTTCCATTAAGTACTGAAAAAACATACCTGTTTAGCAAAATAGTCATGCTTCCTAAATTGTATATGACTAAAAATTAAATTAGTTGATTGAAAAATGAATCTTTAATATACATAAACTATGTATCCTAAAGTTTGCTTTTAAAATGATTAAATTGGTACTAATTGAATTGGTATTTTGAATATTTCCTAGAGAACTCTTAATGTGCAAATAGATATAACTGAAAAATAATTTGTTACAGGTTCAAAAACATGTAGAACTTTTTTCAACTGCAGGGATTATTATAGTGTCAGACTATGGTCCTGTAAGAATTCTACTATAAAAATTGTCATAGTTATTTATAAAATTCAAATGAGGTAATTTGTTTAACTGGGACAGGATGGCTATACCTTGAACTTTTACACTTGGCACTTTTCCATTGATTTTGCATTATCCATTTTTTTATTATCTATTTGGCACAAAACAAATTCTAGTTTGTTATGTACATGGCCTATTTTACTTTATCTTGTATAATAAAGAAAAGCCCTAATTCCATCGTCAATGCATCTTGAGAGATGCTTAATGGTCATTCTCTGGACATATTATGGCCCTATAAAAATGATATCCATTTTCAATGTTCACTAAGAATCTCTCCATTCAGACAGGTTGCAACCAACAGAGAAAGAAAGTAAACCCTCCCACTGAACCATGATAGCTCATATTTTCAGAGAGAACAAGGCTTGTAATCTTAGGCTTAGAGTACCAGTGCAGTCAGCTTACCTGTGTTCCTCAGAGGAGTCAAAAGAAAGCCAACTTCGGGGCATATAAAATGACTTAGCATAGTATTTGAGCACCAGTTGACCCAAAGAAGTCATGGATATTGGCTGTCTCTCAGAAGATATGAAAAGGATTGGACTGTAACTGTCACAAGCTTAGGTGATCACATCTTCCTTAGAAGCACAGAAAGGCATTTATCACTATGTGCAATGTACCACGGATGGTTCCTCATATGTGCAGCAATTAGATGTTACAAGTCTTATGCAATGCCTCAATGGATACTTTAAACATTTGCAATTCATGCTCTTTGTCATTATGTTAGCATCAAAACAGAGGCAAATGCATCTATCCATCAAATTGGATTCATTTAACAAGTGATTAAAATATTTTAGAGAAATATACAGCATTTAAAAATACTCAGGAATATGTTTAATTCTTAATTTAAAAACAATGTGACCTTTGCAAAGGCGGTGAGATTCCTAATGTTCAGAGAAAGACTGAAGAAATGAAATTTATCTCATTGAAGTTTCAGTCTATCTGCTTGGAAAGCCATTCCAGAATAAACCTGTCACCGTGATTGTTTGTACTATTTTAGTTGTGTACTTACCATCAGAATCAGGAAGAAAACCCCATTCTAGTGGGGAAATTTAGGGAAGAGTCTTCCCTTTAATGAATTAAGGGTAAAACCATTTACACTTTATAAGGAGTAACAACTGTGCTGGTTCTGACATTAAGAACAGTCTTGGGAGTATTGAGCTCAGAGGACCCTTTGCTACCAGTAGTAATCTTTGTTCATACTTTTCCATTTTCTCATGTACTATAATGGATGTGTCCATCTATCCATGACCGTCAACCAGTCCTTCTCTTATGTAAAAATGCTTTTTCTTTTTATGTCAGATTACAATGAGGGGTCAAAATTTCTCTTTCTCTCTCTCTCTCTCTCTCTCTCTCTCTCTCTCTCTTGCAATGTCTCTCTTATTCAGACTCTTTCATCTTTCCCTTACGCATGCATATTTTCAGAGATAATGTGTTTGTGATCCTTCAAAGTCTAATAAAAGTGATACAACCATTACATTGAAGTTTGGCTTTCTGAATAAGTGTACCTTTCATATGTACCAATACATTGACTTTTCCATTAAAGGGGGAAGAAAATAATGATTAAAGGTGAACATTTAAGATTCTGCAGGCTCTGCAAAGGGTTCCTGGTTCCATTTTAGGTGGAAAGAGATTGAGTCTCTTCAATATGTCATGCACAGAGACTATATGCCCTTACATCTGAAATGAGATCATGCTTAGATTCCATATTAAATATCCTTGTGCTGCTGTGCAAATTTAGAGTCATCAGTCTAAATCACAAGTCTTAAGCAAGTAAGTCAACAGCATAAAGCACTATAATGTAATGGACATTACTCTTTAATTTCTAAACAGTATTCTGGGCCTTGTGCCTCATTCCAAGTGTATTAGTCCTTTTTTGAGGGTATCACATGGAAGCACCCAGTATTTCTCCTTACATTCCTTTGGCCATACTTTTATTCCATATTGAAATGATACATTCCTTTCACCCTAGCCAATGAATCTATAATTTTATTTTATTTTTATTTAGTCCAAGGGACTGTTGCACTTTCATTTTTTTTTCATTTTTTCCCCAGAATATTCAGATCATTCGCATAGTCCTTAGGAAGCAGTCATTCTACCTGTGCATGACTCTTAGGCTTTACCTCTCATGATGATTTGTGACATTAAATTATAACTTGAAGAAAATAGAAAGCAACAAATAAATGAAAAAAATCTGCAGGAATTTGCATGCTTGGGTTTTGATCTCATTTCTGGCAATAAGTAGACAAATTCTGAAAAGTTTTCTCAATAAAGACTGGCAGGGAGCTGGAGAGATGGCTTAGCAGTTAAGGCACTTGCCTCCAGTACTTAAGGTCCCAGGTTCAATTCCCCAGTACCCACATATGCCAGACCCACAAGGTGGTGGCCCAGGTGGTGGCCCAGATGTTCTCTCTCTCTCTCTCTCTTTCTCTCTCTCTCTCTCTCTCTCTCTCTCTCTCTCTCTCTCTCTGCTTGAAAATGAATAAATAAGATATTTAAAAACTTTCCTTTTAAAAAAAGACTGGCAGGAAATAGAGGTGTGTGTATGTGTTTATATCAAATAAATACCCCCCACCTTTAGAGACCTGTCACTTAGAAGCCTGAGATGCAAGCCTGGCTCAGCCCATTGCCAGCTTCTGCTTAGCAGTGTGAGTCAGCAGGTGGTGTACCACTGACAGCAGGAAATTTAATTGAACTGAACTGCTCTCAACAGTAAAGACTTCATTATGGTTCAATTCTATTAAGAAAAAAAATGCATCCAATGTGTAACATGAACATTTCTGCAAACAATTATCTTGATCTACTGAAAATTGTTTTAACTGGTGTGTAAACAGGATGTAATAAACGATACAAAGAAAGCCAAGAATATAAATATAAAGATTTTGTTAACAATATTTCAGTTTACAAAGGAAGTATTTCTCATATATCTCCACAAGAGAGTGACTTGTGTCACCGAGAGCATCACCCTGTGGAATTAGAGCGCCCACTCATGTCACCTAATGTGTGGGAAACTCCTGGAGCCCCTACTTCATTTGCTCACTGAGAACATGGTGGAGAAGTCTGCTGAGTGCCACAGATGCTGTGGTTACAAGTTTGTGAGGGTTGTAACACAGTGATTGGGGGTTAGAATTTAGATAACACCAAGCGAAAATTCCATTGCACTCCAAACTTTAAAAAATATCCTATTTCTTGTCTACAAAGTTAAAGAATTAAAATCATAGACAACAAGATAGTGATGTATAGTGGGAGACTTTATTGTTTAAGGGAACATGGAGAGTTACAGAGTTTGCTAGCCACCAGTGTGGTGAGAAAATGTAGAGAGGATAATAGAACATATATTGTTCAGCTAAATAAGCAGCAGAAGAAAAGATAACAGGGAGCTCCCATCATGAGAAGGAGAGGTTCATGAGGGAAAAAAAGTCTGGAGCCTTACCCAGCTAATGGCTGGGGTGGGGTAGGCCTTATCTTCCTAAGGACTGGAGATTCAGAGGTCCTTCAGCTCGCTTGCCATATGGGAAAGAGAGAGGGCTTTCTTCTAGGAAAGTTAATTTAAGTTTTCCCCAAGTGAGTCAGAGAGATAGCTGATTAGTTTATATCTGACCAATCAGTTTTAGTCCCTAGCTCTAGCTAGACACCTTCCACTCAAGGGAGGGGTTGTATCTGTGCTAATGCCTGGAATCTTGAGGGTAGATGCCCAGCAGAGATCCCTGGGTCCATTGGTAGCTCTATATGCATAAATATGTTTTTTTTCTGAAAAATGTAATTTCAGCTTACTTAATTAACTTGAATTTCATATCTCTCCACATCAATTGTAAGAGCCCTTTACTATACTTTTTTCTCTCTTTATTGTTTATTAATTATGAAACTGGGGGGATGTAGAAATGAGAACAAGAAATTCTCTTCTTTCAATCTATGGCCTTTTGCAGGAGTTTGTTATTTTGTACCCAATTAGCATGATAGAAATAGTACTTTTTCCAGCAAGTTATTATTAATTATTATAATCTATATGTATGCTGGAAGATGAAGAAATGTCCTCCAGGTCAAAGGATCAGAGTGAAAACACAAGGTAGTACTCTTTCTTTGTTCAGGACATATTCACATTTTTCTCTGGAACATATTTGTCTATATGTTTATAATTATGTATGGAGCTCCTCCTGGAGTCTCTAGTACACTCCCAGGTGGTGTTGTCCAAAGAAGAAAGACTGGGAGATTTTATATAAAAGCAATTGAGTTCTTTGATTTTAAAAGCTGAATACTCCATTCAGGGCTTCAGAGACACTAGAGAGATACTTCTCTTGATTGTCTGAAGTTCAAGGCTCGCCAAACTATATATATTGAGTAAAGGCCAGGCTGAAGTAGAGAGTTAGACCCTTTTTCAACCAACAACAACAAATAACAACAAAAGAAAAGAAAGTGGAAACAACAAAGAAATAAGCTAGGCAGCTCTTTTAGTCAATGCAATATTTGCCTCCTGTAAACTTGAGGACCTGAATTCAATCTCTGATGGGGAAAAAAAAAAGCCAGCTGCCAGATGTGGAAAAACATACTTGTAATTCCAGGACAGAGGGAGCAAAAACAGTGTGAGCCATTTGGGCTCTATATCTAGCCAATCTCTCCTAAGGGTTGATTTCCAGGAAAGTGGAAATCCCTGTCCAAAAGAAAAAGTGGACATTACATGAGGAATGACACCCCAAGTTAGTCTTTTGGCATTTGTTGTAGTCAGTCACATGCTGCTGGAATGAATCTCCACACCAGGCAAAATTTTGGGAGGAAAGTACTTATTGAAATAACAGATCCAGGGGAAGTTTCAGAATGGTGAAAGAAGCTGGCCCCCTTTTACAGATCTAAGGAGAGAGAGAGAGAGAGAGAGAGAGAGAGAGAGAGAGAGAGAGAGAGAGAGACCCATTCAGCACCTCAAGCTAGCATACTCCAAACTGTCACAAAACAGCAGAACCTGCAGACTTGAGCTCTCTTTGCATGTGTATATCTGGAATTTCACATCCACCTCAGAAATACCTTAGGGTTGGCCAAGGTGACACCTCCTCCAGCCTCCTTCCATGCAGCTGGATAAAAAAAAAAGAAAAAAAACCTAATAACTCTTGAATCTATTGGGGGACATCCATTATTCAAACAACCACAACATCCACATTCATGAACTCATACTTGACCAGGTGCTGACACATGCACACTTGCACAAGCACAAAGAAGCATGCATATATATGAACACACACACAAAAGGAGACAAAAATAACAAGAAATATCTGTCTTCCATTGGATCTACGGAAGGTCTGACAATGACAAGGGCATCTGTTTTCCAGAATCTTCTTAAAGAGAAGTGAAAATATGGATGGCATAGGTGATATAATGCTTGCAAGGTGAAGGTTATATTTAATTTAATCTATGACTGAAAGAATCTTTGGAGAAATGGCAAATGGTGGGCTGGAGAGATGACTCAGTGGTTAAGGCACTTGCCTCCAATGCCTAAGTCCCCTGGTTTAATTCCCCAGGACCCACATAAGCCAAACCCACAAGGGGGTGAGCCTGGTGGGCTCTCTTTTGAATAAAGTCTCCCACTGTACCTTATCGTCTGGTAGTCTGTAATTTTAATTCTTTAACTTTATAGACAATAATTCGGTTACTCCTTAAGTTCGAGGTGCATTGGAATTTGCTGGGTACTATATAAGTTCTAATCCCCAGCTCTGCTTTTATAAAGTGTGATACAGTTGGTGAGAAAAAAAAAAAAGTGAATTTGAGAAAATGGAAGTGCACATTTGATGACCAAGCCAAGTGCCAGAGGAGAAGGGGCTATAATTTAAATAATTGCTTTTTCCTCATGGAATTTCCAGTGGTTGAGTAGGACTGGTGACTTTGTGGACAGCAGTCAGGGGATTCTCAATGGCCATAAGCAGGGACTATGGAGGAAGTGCTCTGGGCCATTTAGGATGTAATAGGTGGACAGTGACGGAAGGACATGGAATAGCTTCAGGCATAGAAAGAATAAAATCAGGTTTAAATGGCATCCCTGGGGGAGAGTTGACAGTTTTAGTTACCATTGAGAAGGAGGAAGAGAATTAATATGGCAAGGTGGCAGTTGTCAGAAAAGGCAGTGGATGAATAAAAATTGAGAATGAATGCTTAGTAATAAAAGAGGGGCTTTATTTTGCTTATATCTATACTGAACCACTGGCCGAAATGGGAGAAAAAAAAATATTTACTTTGGAAAGTCTGATTTTCTGATATTTTTATTCAGTTAATGTGAATATTTATAAAAATATGGTGCTAATATTCCAGACTACAGCAAATGGAACTAATTTGGATCTTAAGTCGAATGGCAAGAAGGTAGAGAACATAGCACTTGTGACCTAATGCATGCAGGAAATTTCCTGAGACGGCATCATGGTCTAAACCTACCTTCCAAAGTCCACCAAGGCAATGGATGACTGAATGTATGTATTCTATAACTTAGAGGAAATTAAAATGTCAAGAGTTCTAATCTAGAAGGTAGTGTATCATATTCCACCTTTGGAAGTGTGACAGACCTCTCTGCACAGGCAGCCCCCTCCCCTTGGGTGGGAGGTATCTAGGTAGTTAGAGCTAAAACCTAGGGGCTGATTGGTCAAATATGAAGCAATCAGCTGTCTCTCTGACTCTCCTGGGGAAAACTTAAATTCACTTCCCCAAAGAAAGCCATTCTTGTCCCCCAGGTGGCAATACAGTAAAGGGGTCTGCTGAGCCATGCCTCAGAGAGGTAAGGCCTTCCCCCCACCCCAGCTAATGGCTGGAGTGGAGGCAGGTTCTAGACCTTTTCCCTCATAAGCCTTTGCTTCTCATAATAGGAGCTTTCTATTATCTTTCCCTTAGCTGCTTATTCAGCTGAACACTATAAGTTCTATTAAACTCTCTGACACGTGTTCTCCCCACAATGGTGGCAGTGGACCTGATTTGTGCTAATCTACTGACCTGCCAGGCAAGATGTGCCCATGGGTGCAATAGTGATATGACTTCTAGGGGCGTAACCAACTGCTTTCTGATTGGAGCTGAGGCCTGCTCTGTGAGAGGAAATCCGTGCTTGGTATGTAAGCCTTGTCAAAAGCCTATGTCATGGTTTGATTCAGGTGTCCCCCACAAACAAATGAATGTGTTCTGATAGATCGATCCTCAGCTGATGGCAGTTTGGGTTTTACGACCTCGATGAAGCTGTGTTGTCAGGGGCGGGCTTATGGGGTTATAAGCCAGCTTGCCCTTGCCAGTGTTTGGCACACCTTCCTGCCGCTGTTTGCAGTGCTGTGGCAGAGGTGATGTCCACCCTCTGCTCATGCCATCGTTTTCCCTGCCAGGATGGAGTCTCCCCTCGAGTCCGTAAGCCAAATAAACCCATTCCTCCACAAAAAAAAAAAAAAAAAAAAAAAAAAACTTGTAAGACTTATTTGGTAGTTTTAGCAATTTTTCCATCCAATTTTTTTCAGAAGTTAACAAAGGAAGAACCTGGGTGAAGTTTATAGGGAAAAGGCTTGCACTATTTCTGCAAGGCTTCTCCAAGTCTAAAATTATCTTAAGATAAAATGTGTGTATATGAGCAAGAGAGAGGGGGGAGAGAGAGAAAGAGAGAGAGAGAGAGAGAGAGAGAGAGAGAGAGACCTTAAAAGATCCTGCTTCCCATGCAATCTAGGGAGCCTGATGGGGCTTGTAACCCTCTGAGTTCAATTCACAGCCTCAACTTTAAAAAGTTGAGAGTGGCCGGTGTTTGGAAGGGTCACCTGACATTCTCCTCTGGCCTCTGTAGGCACATCTATACCCACATGTGCATAGAATGCCCACACCAAAATACTGTGGTAGTAACCTACATTACATAGCTTACAAATGGAATACAAAATTTAAAAAAAAAAACAAAGATTCTTAACATGAAAATTCTTAATACTGAGAACATTAACCTTTATAATGATTGGATACATTACCTATATATTCACTGTTTTTTTTTCATAGTCCAATAATCAGAAAAGGGAACTTTATCATTAAAGGTGGAGAAATCCCAAGAAATAAATAATCTAGTTGATGACCACATGGGACCTAAACATTCTAATGATCATTTACTTTGTTGAAAATTAAGAAAGACTGACAACGAAGAAAGAAGTCCTAAAGTATATATTTTATTTCCTATGTGCTTGATGAAGTCATGTTTTTTTTTTTTCACCACAGATAACAAAGGCCCAGAGAGCAGAAGTCATTGTCAGATTGTCAAGGGATGAAAGATGACTGGACTAAGTACTGCTATTAATAATCAAATGCTCTAGGACCTAATGGTATTCCACAGATATTTGAGATGATATTAAAAGTTCCTTATCATAATGAGTTGAAAATGCAATTAATTAGGCTACAATGTACTGAACAATGCCTTCATATAAATACTTTTAATTCATTGTCAAAGTTGAGTATTTTTATTTAACTTGTTCTGTTCTCATTGAAATTCAGACTTAATAAGAGCTAGAAAGAGAAAATCAATTCACCCATGATAGGGACATTTTATTTTCCTTTAAAATGACTGTTCGACATGCCTGAAACTCAATAAATTTAGATGGTAGAGTTACCTAATTGTTATTATAATGTCTATAAAATCAAACTTCTCATGCATAAAATCCATTTTAAAAGTTTCATTCTTCCAAAAGGAGCCATTTAGTATTTATTATATATCAGAAGCTGTCCTTGGCATTTAGGATAAATATGTGATTAAATATATAGAAATAATATCTTGGGCTGGAGAATATCTTGGTCAGAACTAGAAAGCTTGATGAGCAAGCTCCAAGTTTCAATGTCCTGAATTCAAGCTTCAGTACTTCAAAATCAAATAAAAAAACTAATAAGCATAGTAGCCTTTTTGAAGGCTATATACTTTTTATATAAATTAGTATTTATATCCAGTCACAAACAATGGAGAACTCAACCAGAATTAGGTTAAGTTCTAAGAGTATTTCTCCACTGAACTTGGAAATGGAAGGGTTAGAACAGCATGGTCTGAGACTGGATTCTCCTTCCCTTTGGAATCTGAAATTTGTGCTTAAATCCTGGATGTAATCTTCCAAGGTGTACTGCATCAAGTTTGGAAAATAAAGATTTCAATTCCCGAATCCTCAGGAATTGAATCCTCAGGCTTTCAGTTTAGATGTCAAAAGGGAATAGCTTTCTCTTAGAAGTTAATTAAACATTTTATTTAGAATGTTTAGCTTTGATATTTCATGTACTGATACATGACCACAATTACAAGTCAGATACATGGAAGCATCCTATGCTGTCCTTGGGAATGGGAGACAAAAGTACTTTTCCATGAACTGCATGGATTTGATTTCGGTAACACTAAAGCAAAAAGGCACTGTAGCACCTAGGAGATTTATCCCAAAGAACAACATATGACAAGAATCTATTTTTTTCATCTGAGAAGAGAGTACAAATTATATCAGTCTTCTAATAACTGAAAGTCATGCATTATTTATTAAGTATGTATATTTGGAACTAAACGTTTGCCTTTTTAGGCATAGTTACAAGAAAGGTGTGAGGATTCTGGAACTTAAGAAAGCATTTATATGACTGTTGTTAAATGTCTGTTACTATAAATATACAATGAATAAAACTTTAGGCAGGGAAAAAAGTTTGTTTTAGCTGATGGGCTAATGCTACAAACATTGAATGGAGCCAATAAGATTTTTTTTAAAAAAAAAAGTTATAATGGCCATAAATGAAAGAGAAAATTAGCATTATGGTCTTAAATTTTTAACAGTATACACTCAGGGACCTAAAATTTGCTATTAAGCCTCACCCCTTAAAATATCCACCATTTCTCAGTATTCTCAAATACTGATTACCAGGTCTGAAATTCTAGTTCCAAACTATATGCAAATATATTCTCTCTTTGGGATTATAAACTATTATGTAGAAAGATTTCTGAAATAAAAGATCTGGCTTAACTTAGAGGGTTATAGGCATAATGAGATCAGACTGGGAATGTCCTTTAACTATATGAGAATTTAAAGGTAGAGATAAGAGCATGTGGTAACCAGAGGCACTCCACAATTGTTGGTGTCAGAAATGACTATTTGTTTCAATATTCATCCATAGCCCAAAAGCATATCAAGATAAATAAGCTGCATTTGCCCTCATCGGCATTCTGAGCAGTCAATTCTGAGTAACTCCATTTTTTACTACTGGGGTATAGGAGACAATATCCCATTTTCTTATACAACCCAAAGGTTGCTGACTAATTCTGTATGTAGTCATTATCTATTAACTCAGTGGTTCCTTTATGTGCCTTCAACAGTTAATTCCTATATCTTTAATTGCTCACAATAACTATTTTTAATTAAAATTAGCAAGGTTTTCTTCATTTAAATGGACTCAAGTTATAACCAGTTACTGAAAATTAAAAAAAAAATCTACCAAAAATAATAAATTCCAGAGAATAATAATAGGAATGCTAGAAATAATTTTAGGAGATCATGTGTAATACTCATCCCAGTTCAGGATAGATGTCAAAGTATCATAGCAATATGATGAATTAACCATCATGGAAGAAATGAAGATAATCTAAAGAAACACTTCAGTCTTTCCTTTTGGTTATGAGATTCATGAGACAATGAAGAAATTGGATTTTCCACAGGAATCTCAAGATCAGAGAAGAAAATGTCTAGGATACTGGTGTCACCAGAGGAAGAATTTGTCTCTTGGAAAGAAATTATAGAAAAATCTGATAATTTGCTATATGACTTTCAAGAGAGAATGCTACAGGATGATGGGTAGGGCTACTACTTGGCCCGGCCTGTTTAGAATGCATGCCTCTTGATTCTCATTTAAATCTATAACTCATGTCAGTGCCTCATGATGGACTCTGGAGGTCACAGGACCTCTTTGTTCCTGTTCCTTTTTTTTTTTTTTTTTTGCCATTTTGGCCATAAGGAATACATTTGCTTTTGTCTGCTGAATTGGCTCCTTGAGGACCAATGGCAAAGGCTCCATTATTAGTGCTGTGAGAGACAGGCTCTTACCCTCGCAACTTGGGAAACAATGATAATCAAGGGAAATGTACTTACAAAGCTTCATTACCTTCTGGACAAATCATTTTCTAGAATTTAACTTGAACTTAATGTAATTTAGTTAATCAGTTGGGGCATTATTTTTTCCAAACAAACTTTTTGCAAAGGTTTAGCCAGAATAATTTTACTTTAACGTATTGGGATGTGTGTATACACTAAAGTTTATATTTAGATATAATACAGTTAAATTTTTCCAGATTTTACGATATTTTCTGCATGGAAGATAAATGAACACAAAGTAAATCACAAAGAGAATGAAAAAAAATAAATTTAGAGAAGTTAAAATCATGTATAAAGAGATATGCAAATAAAAATGTGAAAATATTTTACTTTATTCATAAGATAGGCTTGAGTACATGAATTTATAATAATAACTTAAGACATTTCAAAGGAAATTTTAATGCATAAGATTTTGAGAAGTAAACTCATCCCCCAAGATTCTCAAAAACAACAATTTAGCCATCAAATGAAGTAATAGTAATAAGGGATATTTTATTTATAAAGTCTGGCTTACCAGCTATAACTGAGTTGAAAGCAAAACATGATAATTTTTTATTTCCTTTTTAGAAACATTTTGGCCTTAGCTCTTCACCATCTTGGGAAACATTGAAGAAGCCAGTCACAGTATTATTTTTTTTCAAATGGACTCTAAATTATCATTCATCAAATAGTTTCCACATTGATAATCTTTGCACTTGCCAATCATTGATAATCATCCACTAAATATTCATGTTGATATACAAAGCTGTAAGATGGTTAAGTGTTTTACTAGTGATTACTTTCCCCGACAAAACTATGGTAGTGAATTTCAAGGATTCTGTCCTCAGAGTACTCATTATTTATTTCTTGGCTTCAATTTTTAAATTTCTCTTGAAATTATAGTCAAATTTTTCACTCCACCTTTAAGTTGTAAAGAGAGAAAAAAACTATGAATTTTCAATTAACTGGAGATCTTATCATGGTCCATTAATCAACATTTTGTCATGCTGTAGAATGACTGTATTTAATGCACTGATCACACAGCATAGATAATTTTATGTTTTAATCTAAGGATGTCAAGAAACAGTGCTCCTGAGAAATATGCTCTATCTTCTCTATATCTCTCTCATTTCAATTAGACCATGGACTCACCTGGATCCTGTGGTGTGAGGTCCTAAGTAGCCAGGGATGTTTGTTTAGAAAAGCCTGTGTATCCATTTGTTTTTGCTGCCATAGCAAATGATGAGAGAGTAATGAGACAAATACCCTATTGTTTTTCAAGTTGGATTTCAATAAGGGACACTGAGTAAAAACTAAGTGCCACCAAAAGTGGATTCATTTTCACAATTGCTAGGGAAAAACTTATTTTCTTGCCTTAAATTTCCAAATGCTACAAGCATTTCTTGGCTTATGGCCAACTTCATCCATCTTCGTTGGCAGCAAAAGTGGCCAAAACTTAATCTTGTCAATCACCTAGGCTTCCTCTCACTTCCTCTTGGAAAATCCTCATGCCTGCCTTGATTTCATTCGAATAATCTAAGATAATTTTCCCATTTTAAGAACATCTAAATTAGATCAAGCAGGGCTCTTACTCCAAATTTTTCTAACACATCGTGATGTGTGTGTGTGTGTGTGTGTGTGTGTGTGTGTGTGTGAGAGAGAGAGAGAGAGAGAGAGAGAGAGAGAGAGAGAGAGAGAGAGAGAGAGAGAGTTCTGTAGATTAACATGTGGATGTATTTAGGAAATTGATCATTCTAATTAGTCATGATTAAGAAAACTACTATCACAAAGTTCTGAAAGATGCATACAATAGAACTCCATGATCTGATGGAAGTAGCCTATGCTTGTCCTGTGCAATAGGCTGCAAATAATTTGTATTTGAGCTTACAAAGGAAACATAATTTATAAGAATTCTTTTTTTCAGCAAGCCATCTTGTAGCTTCGGGATGAAACCAGTTATCTAGAACTTTTACTCATTCATTTGAAATTATTTGGCTTAATTTTTTCCCTTGTTGGCAAATTAATGTCATTTGTTACCTGATGCAAAATCTATGGAATTTATTTTTATTTTTAAAATATTTTATTTATTTGAGGTGAGAGAAACAAGAGAGAAAGAGAGAGAGAGAGAGAGAGAGAGAGAGAGAGAGAGAGAGAGAGAGAGAGAGAGAGAGAGAGAGAGCACATCTCAGGGCCTCCAGCCTCTGCAAAGAATCCCAGACACACGCTCCACTATGCATCTGGCCTTTCATGGGTACTGGGGAATCAAGCTCAGGTCCTCCTGCTTTGCAGGCAAAAGCCTTACCCACTGAGGCATCTCCCCAGCCCAAAATTATGCAACTTAATTATTAATTAAAACTCAAATGCTTTCTGAGTATTAGACATTTTAGTAGGAATTATCAATTCTTACAGGAAAAGCACACAGCAGAAATGGTGGTATCCGTCTTAGAATCAAGATATAGAAGGCACAGGCAAAGATATGGTTCTGACAATTTGAAAATAATCCACTTTGGACAGAAATTTCATCTGTATTTCAAGGTACTTCAAGTAACACACTGTTGTGAATGATATCGACTTCGCATACACACAATAAATAAATAATCATTTAGTTGCTAACTAAACTATTAAATATGTTGGAAGGTCATTGTAAGAAGCAGTTATTATAAGACTATAAAAAGATCATAAATTACCCCATTGAGAATTTACTATGTATTAATTTAAAATATACTCATAACATATTTATATCCTCAGAGACATGTAGTTATTAAATTTTTTAAATGCTGTGATATAAACAATCCATAAATATTATTAAAGTCAAAATTAATATTTTCTTTATGCTTGACATTCAAACTAATAGCTGTTTAGCTGGTATTTAATGCTAGACCAGCACTGGCCACTAGAAGTATATGAGCTACATATATAAATTAAACTTGTTATGAGAGGTGGAAAGGAAATACATGAAAACAACCTTAATACTCTTTTAATACTAACTACATGCACAGTATATTACCATTTAAACCTTATCAACCTAACAATATTATATGGTAATCTTATTAGTAATATAGCTTTGAATTTATAAGTTTTTATATTTATTTACATGACAATTTACAAATTTAAACACAGTGTAATTTATAAGCATCTGAGTTTATATGAGTTACACTTAAATGCTGAATAAACACCTGTGACTATCATAGGGATGGTTTGGTTTAGAATAACAAGGGATGTGATGAAAATTAAAATACACAAACTTCAGGAAGTTTACACAAAAATATTATGAATGCAGTAAATATAAGCTAAGATAAGAAAAATGTAAAAATCTAAGACCCAAATTAATGTAGATATAAGAATATGAAAATGTTAACTCCAGGTGACATGAATGACATAGATATTTTAGCAGCCCAAGTGATCAATAAATTTAAGGTATACTGAACTCTCTCTCACTTTTTTTTTTAAAGTAAGAAGCCATCCTTGATTTTATTCCCTTACAAAGGAGAGACAGGGTTGTGAACTGACAGGTCTGGCATAATCTTGAGGAATTCCTCTCCTTAGCTCCTCAGTTTACCAAGCATGTGATTGTAGGAAGCTTCATGCATTCCTTTCATTGCATACTTGGGGTGATTAGCTAATTATACCATCATTACTGAGTGGCACAGTAGATTTGGTCAAGTAAATGCTAGTCTTATATTAGATAGTCAATAAATGAGAGGTGTCCATTCTTCTTTCAAAAAATGCAGCTTAACAAAATCAAATTGAGTAATGTTCATTTCTTAGGTTTAATCATTGAAATCCGATTTTTCTGGAATCTATATGGTAGAAGACAGACTATAAAAGCTTATCCCACACACTGTCATAAAGTACTGTCTGCATGCTACCCTTCTTCAGAGGATTGAGACAGTGGAACTCTGAGCATCAGCATTCATCCCTCCTTTCATTCTGCCCATGACCCTAGCTCACGGAATGGTGCTGCCCACAGTGATGGTGGGTCCTCCCCATCAATAGATTATCTAAATCTCCCTCACTGACATGTGCAAGGATTGGTTTCCATGGTGATCCTAGTTCTCGTTAATGGACAGCAGAGGCAGCCATCACAGACATATTAATAACATTCTTTAAAAATGCCTTTAAAATATCACTTGGAAAATTATTAATAACTGCTTTCAGCTTTTGTCACAGCATTTTATAAACTTTCTCTTAAACTTTTCTAAGAAATAGGTTGACAAATTCTGAAATGTCAGTGCTGATTTCTGAGACGTGTGTCAAGATGAAAGGAAGGAAGATCAACCTGGGCGGAATGCAATGGGCCCCTGCAGCTTCAGCAGGTCCCTCCTCCATGATCAGGGCTCAGGGCTGCTTCTGATTCTCCTCGCTTCCATTCACCAAGAATCTCCCATTAATGGTAAGCTGAACAGGATGGCAGGTTGCTGCTCTAAGATACCTACTCTGCCCACTGATTTGAATTGAAACTGCATTACTCCCCTTGAGGTCTACTGATTAAGTACAGCTAAAACACTGCACTTACTAAACCAGGAACAAACTTGAAAGTTTACTTAAGTGCCAGGCATTTCATTTCTTCTTTTGTTTGATGAGCATGAGAAATAGAAAACGTTAATTGTTAAAATTCTGATTGTTTCTGTCCATTAGTTTTATTTTTATAAAATATTTTTATTTATTTCAAGCAAAGTCAGACAGAAAGAAGAGAGACTCTGTGTGTATGTCTGTGTGTGTGAGAGAGACAAAGATAGAGAGAGAGAGAAAGAGTGAGAGAGAGAGAAAGAGAGAGAGATAATTCTTGCAACAGGACCTATAGCTGATGCAAACCAACTACAGATGCAGGCATCTCATTGTGCATATGGCTTTAAGTGGGTCCTGGCAAATCCAACCAGGAATGTTTGGCTTTATAAGCAAGCATCTTAACTGCTGAGCCAACTGTTCATCCCCTGTATATTTTTAGTCATCTTTTAATGACCAAGGATGTCATGGTTTGATCCAGGTGTCCCCCACAAACAAATGAATGTGTTCTGCTAGATCGATCCTCAGCTGATGGCAATTCGGGAATTAGAACCTCATTAGAGCTGTGTTGTTGGGGGTGGGCTTATGGGGGTTATAAGCCAGCTTCCCCTTGCCAGAGTTTGGCACACCTTCCTGCCGCTGTTTGCAGTGCTGTGGCAGAGGTGATGTCCAGCCCTCTGCTCATGCCATAGTTTTCCCTGCCAGGATGGAGTTTCCCCTTGAGTCCATAAGCCAAATAAACCCATTCCTCTACAAGCTGCTTTTGTTTGGGTACTTTCTGCACAGCAACTAGAAAGCTGACTGCAACAAAGGAGAACATGGAAAAGCTCCCTTTCATTCCCTTCTTTCCTGCTTAGGTTTTTAACTATTTATTATTATCTATTCATTTGTCATTGTATAATTATAGTCCGATGCTCAGAAGTAGAATTCAAACAGTTTAAACATTGCAAAAGAGAATCTCACAGAACAAAGGAAACTAGGAAAGGAAGAATTTACCTAAGGCTCTAGAAATAGTCGATCGCTATAGCACCTCAAATTCCTTAAAATTAAAGGATATTTACAAACTACTAAATAAGTAAAAAAAGCACTCAGACATTAGGGAGTGAACTTGAAAATGGCTGGTGTCAAGTAAATGAAATGTATTCTCTAGTTTGTAAGAACTGCTTCCTGCAATTTGCCCATCTAACTTGACTAATGACATATCAATTAAAACCTGTAATCTTTCTATGAAAACTGACATGCTTCATTTCTTTCTTTCTTTCTTTCTTTCTTTCTTTCTTTCTTTCTTTCTTTCTTTCTTTCTTTCTTTCTTTCTTTGTTAGGATCTAGTTTTATTTTTTACAAATATTTATTATCCAAATGTAGATACACTGTATGAGCATACAATGTGTTGGTATCGCCATTTCCCTCCTCCCTGTCCCCAATCAGCTGGGTTTCCTCCTCCATGGGCATATTGGATCAGTCTATGGGGTAGGGTTTTTTTAAAAAAATTATTAGTATATAAATATATATGTTAACATAGCAAGATTCTCAGTAAGATGTGTTGTTAGAGAAAACCCCTTAAAAAGAGGATGCCACACGCCTTTATGCATTAGATATTGACAATATCCACACATATCCACAATATACCATGATCCTAGCTCCCTCCCAACCCCTCCCTCTTCCCCCTCATCAGCCCCCTCCCTCCATGGAGTCTCTTCCAGCTAGACAATCATCTTCCACTTATCATTTTATTGTCACAAGAAGTGATTGTAGACTGCCCAGCCCAAGATGACCCATCCACTTTCCTGATGAGTGCATTTCAAAGGGACCTCAAGAAGATCTGTGACAGTTAATTCTTTCAGGCAAATTCCACAGATTCTATGCCTGATCCCCTCACCTAGAGTCGGAGGTGTTTCTACCTAGAGGTAAAACCTAATCCTGAAACTGATTGGTCAGGTATGGACCAACTAGCTATCTATAATTTACCTAGAACAGGTCATATAAATCACTAAAACAGGAAATTCAGTCCTCTCCCCCACATGGCTTATTAGCTGAAGAACCCCTGGATTTCCAGCACCCACGTAAGGCCATGTGAGCCTTTCCTTCTAATGATCTTTCCTTCTTCTGCTTGTTTGGCTGATCAGCACAGATTTTTGCTAAACCTTCTCCCACGTGTTCTCTCCACACTGGTGGCTGGCGATCTCTGCAATTTTTCATTTTCTTTTGATGAAAGTCTCCCACTATACCTTATCCTCTGGTGGTCTATAATTTTAATTCTTTAATATTATAGACACAAATTTGGGAATCTCCTTAAATTCTGAGGTACATTGGAATTAGATAGGTACTCCTTAAATTCTAATCCCCAGCTCTGCCATTACAGATCCTCACACATTCAAAGCATCAGAAAAAAGATTTTAAAAGAAGAGAGAGAGAGAGAGAGAGAGAGAGAGAGAGAGAGAGAGAGAGAGAGAGAGAGAGAGAGAATGAGTTTGTGCCTGAGCCAGGGACTCTTGAAGGTGCAAAGGAATGCTTGCTTGGCTTTCGCTGGGGGCTGGGGAGTTAGATTTGGGCCTGGTAAAATGCTTTGCAAACAATTGCACTTATTACTGAGTAACCTCCCCAGCGAAATTCATCTGCTGGACAGGAGATGTTAGAAATCTAATATTAGGAATATGATAATCTAAAGTTTTGTCAAACTAACAGGAAATTAACTTAATTTGTCTACATTGTTTTGGATTGATTTCAATGTAAGCAATTCCACTACTCTGAATCTCTCTCTATGTGTCTTTCTCTCTGTCTCTGTCTTTTGTCTTTGTCTATTTCTAGCAGTCTCTCTCTCTCTGTCTCTCGTCTCTCTTTCATCCTTCCTATCTCCCAGCTCCATCATCAAAATTGGCCAAGCTAGTTGTGTATATGCACTGTATGCAACAGTTAAGACCATCCCATGAACTGGCTGGTAGCTCATCGGTGTATCTGGTTGGCTGTACTAACTCATAGAGTTTTGAGCATATGACTACATTTTCACAGCAAATAAATTTTATAGTCATTATTCAGCCAAAGTTAGTGGACACATTGCCTCTGCTCCGTCATATTTCTCTGAAAGTGTTTTGAAGAAGTATTCATGCTCCTTTGATCATTGTGAAAGATACAAAAGGTGAAAAATGTCTAAGGTAATTAACACTTCTCAGTATAGTTCACTTTCTATTACCTATCAAATACCTTCTAAGTTGGGGCCATATATATATATAGGGCCTTACAAATTTCCCTGCTTTCTGAGCTTTCTTGTATCAATAACCTTATCCCTTTCCACTGAGAGGCATGTTTCAATTAAGTAGACATGGCTACACAACAAATGGATTAGGTGTAAAGTGATATTTTATTAAAGTATTAGCTCTATCCCATTATATCAGTAGATGAAATTACTTTGTTGGTGTACATAGCTTTCCAATGCTCCCCAAGACCCCTTTTGACTAATCTCAGCTTTCTACAATATTACGATTTAATTAAAAATTTAGTGTGATCCAATTCTATATTTGTTTCTATGCCCTGATTATTATGTATATATAAAAATCCAAATATATTTTAACATAAATCATGAGAGAATTTGCTATTTCTAATCAGGGTATGCATTGTTGGAATATGCCTTCATTTATTTGCATTTTAAAAAGAGACTAGGTGTACAATACAATAATGTGTATTCTTGGAGAATAAAGAGCAGTTAATTTTCAAGATTCCCTTGACAATTAGAAGAAATTTATATATCATGGTCCAAGCTTTTCCCGTATGTATGTGACCTTGGGTTCTTTCCACTCTCTAGATTAGCTCTTAAATCACTTTTAATTGCAAATGTTATTATACTATCAGGACTTAGTTTAACAATTCTACCAATCCCATCCCCATATCCATTCATTCTGACTGTTATTTGCCATTTTCTAGCCACATAATTGACTTTTATATGCTATTACTTAGATGTGAAAAAATGGTTTTCAAAAACAGTTGATCATATGCATTTGTCTCTGTCTATGATCTGAACTTCCTGGAAATCCTTTATTCTCCATTCTTTGTGCACAGAAAAATCAGCCCACATTCACAGGGTCAAAAATTTGGAAACTATTGTAACACTTAAAACATCAGTTTAAAGTGGAATATTTATTAAACCAAGAAAAAACTTAAACAAAGAAACATTGAAACAAGTCATAGGAACTTAAACATTATCATTTCATTGTGATGTGATGTAAGTCAACTTATTCTTAAGGATAAAGAGAAAAAGGCATATTCATGTTTTAATCAGGCTCTTAATAATAATGTCCCCTCCCCCTCCTCCTCTTCCCTCAGCTCTTTCTCCTCTATCTCCTTGTTTCTGCCACTTTATTAGAGCAATAAGGGTTGTTAAGGGAGGTAAAAACTTAAAGCAGCATGAATAAAATTGACTCCTTATATAAAATTTTCTTCTGATTCATTGTAAAAAAGGCGTAATTAGTGACACATTGTGGTGTTGTTACCCATCCAATCATAAACTTTTATGGCCACTAATGTACTATAGCATTTACTAGATAGTGAAATCATAAAACATACTGTCATGAGGAATGATCATGGTTAAAGGCTGAAATGATTGTTAATGCCTACAATTATGTTTACATTTCAGACGACTTCAAAACAAGCAAAACTAAATTATGTTGAAGATGACCAAACTTTACTAAATGAATTTTGAAAATGACCATTAAAAAATACCTGAAAGTGACCATTTGAATTAAATGCTTTTCACAGTTTTTTTTAAATCTTTTTTGAAATCTATTCTAAATTTATCATCTTTCAAAGCTTCTTGCAGAATTTTTTAAGCACATTTGGATCCAAGACTTTAGGAAAGGCCAGGTGAGAGAGCTATTCCTTGGCTCCCCACCAGCCTGTGCATCCCAAAACCCTGCTCACTGACCCTGGGATCCAATCAAGGTCCAACCCCAAGCCTGCTACTGCTGCTGAAAGCCTAAACATCCCCCACATTTCGTGACACCAGAAAAACAGAGCATGTGTCCAAACCTCACCAGTCCTTGCTATAATCTCCTGTGAGTTCCCCCATTCTTTTGAGGGCCTGGGTAAAATCCATATCTCACCTGAACATAGGCAGATCACAACACACAACGAACACACAGGTGGAGAGCCCCACACCAAGTTCACCTAGCCCCACTATGGAAGTCAACAAGGAAAATATCAAAGAAAGAACACAGATGCGAGCCCAGGAGGAGATGACATGTTCAGGACATCTCTGCATTGATTTATATCCAGATTATTAATGGAAATGGAAGCAAAAATTGACAATGTGAGTGAAAATGTGCAGAATCAGCTTCCAAGCTCAATACAATGGAGTCAAAACAGATAGACTTTGGTAGAACAGTAAATGAGTTAAAGGCAAACCAGCAAAGAGAGGAGCTCAAGAATCAGCTGGCTAAACTAATCAGACATAATCAAATACAAGACTGAGAACCAGGAAGCTTTAAGGAAGACAACCTTTGAAATGAAAATGCAACTCAACAAAGAGATGGAGACCATGCATAAAGCTCTATTGGAAAGCCAAATTCAAATGAAGATATTAAAAACGTCTTTAGAATTCCTCATTACCAGAGTAAATAACCTAGAAGATAGAACCTCCGACATGGAAGACAAAGCAGAAAAAGAGATCAGGATAACAGAAACTTGCATAAGTTCAAAAAGTTTGTGAAGAAAATATGAGGGAAATATGGGACACCCTTAAACGACCAAAACTCTGGATCATGAGGATACCAGAGGGGGAAGAAATCCAGGCCAAAGGCATTGAGAACATATTCAACAAAATTATTGAGGACAATTTCCCTATCAAATAATGAGAATCTCATCTGGATATAAGAAGCACACAAAACATCAAACAGGTAGGACAAAAGAAGAAACTCCCCAAGACACATTGTAATTAAAGTCGAATACATTGAAAGCAAGGTGAGGATTCTAAAAGCAGCAAGAGCAAAACGATGAATCTCATATAAAGGCACACCCATAAGAGTTACACCAGACTTCTCCATAGAAACCATGAAAGCAAGAAAAGCTTGGAATGCTGTACTTCAAAACCTAAATCAACCCAAACTATTGTATCCTGTGAAAGTATCCCTGATAATAGATGGAGAAAAGAAAATATTTCAAGATGAAAGCCAGCTCTACAATTATATGAACACTAAACCAAACCTACAGATTATTCTCCATTAAATATTCCATACAGAAGAGCCAAGCTACCAACCCCAAGAGCCATCCAGAAGTCAGACAACATAATCCTAGAGGAGACAAAATACCAAGAAAGGCATCAAATCCCATAAAACCTACACTATGGCTGGGATTGATTCAAGCCTCACACTTATAACTTTGAATATTAATGGTCTTCACTCTCCCATAAAAAGACACATGCTAGCAGGATGGATCAGAAAAATGGATCCTTCCATCTTCTGCCTCCAAGAAACCCACCTCACCTCTAAAGGTAGGAACTTCCTCAGGATGAAAGGATGGAAAATGATCTTCCAAGCTACAGGAAACAAAATCAAGCAGGGGCTGCTATATTAATATCAGACAAAATAGACTTCAAACCAAAATCAATTCAAAAGGACAACCAAGGACACTTCTTACTCATCACAGGAACAATCCAACAAGAGAATATCACCATCACAAACATGTATGCACCAAATACAGGTGCACCACAGTTCATAAAGCAAAAACTAATGGAAAATAAAACAAAAATAAACCCCAAGTCCATTATAGTTAGAGATTATTATTTTTAAATATTTTATTCATTTTCAAGCAGAGAGAGAGAGAGAGAGAGAGAGAGAGAGAGAGAGAGAGAGAGAGAGAGAGAGAGAGAAT
>PVHP010012163.1:0-43602 GCA_004024765.1 Zapus hudsonius
TCTATCTCCCACCTTACCCAGGCTGGGCTCCTCCCTGAATATCCAAATGCAACCTGGAGAAGACACTAACAGGAAGCGAAATCTGGAAGGCAAAGCAATTTCCCAAAAGAAACAAGTAAATATATATGTTTTTAAATGTGTCATTTCACTCCTGGGCTTCATCTTTGCTTTACTCCAAGAGAAACAGCAGAGGGAGCTTCATGAGGAAATCAGAGTCCTAAACTTCAAAGACTAAATGTTCTTTTGAAATTTACAATGTCATATGAAATTAAATTTGAGTCCTTGAAATAAATATATATAAAACTGACATTTCAACACAGAAACACAGAGATATGTGGTCTAAATATCTATATATCAATCTGATGTATTCATTTATTCACAATTCAAAAATATTTATTGAGAATGTGCTGAATTTTAGATACTCTAAGTCACTAAAGATGTACCAGTGAATCAATGTATATGATCAAAAATAGAGCATTCTATAGATTCAAAAATAATGTGTGTGAAAAAAAAATAATGTGTGTTTAAAATATGCAACAAATAAAAATATGTGATTTCATACACACACAGGTTAGAAACAAAAGTAAACCACAGTGAAGGCAGAGTGGAAAGGACACATTTGTTTTAGATACAGTGAGCTGGGATGTTGTCTATAAGGATTTTGATGGAGATGAATGTAGCAGGAAGTGAGTCATCTGATATTCCAAGGTAAGAACATTCCAGATATGGTTAACATAAACAGGTAAGCATAATCATTTGAGCTTCATGCTGCTCTGGTGTTCATAATAATGGAGTATTTTCTGGCCCCATTGTGCTGTGGTGGATAATAGGCTCATTCTGGCTTGTGCTGGTAGGAGGAAGTAATGTGTGCCATTTCTGAGCTAAAGCATTTACTTATTGTCTTGAAAAAATATAATTTTCCCCTTTTAGAACAATAATTTTTGAAATTGTAGCTCTTCTCTCATGCTCAACTCCCTTACTAAAAACAACAGATGTGAGAAGACAGAGTCATTCTAAGACCCTAAAAAGGTAGAGCTGAGTTATTGCAAGATAGCCCAGCCTTGCACGATGCGGTAGTACTGAGTTTATTTTGTTCAAAGCAAAATACAGAGCACTGCAGAGCAGGAGATGAAGTGCCAGAAGAATGGGAAAAAGACAAAATTGGAAGGGTGAATTTGAACCAGAGCATGTAACTACAAAAGCCATGGCTTCCACTTTGGATTTTTTGTTAAGGGGTAGAAAATTATTGTAGGGTGATGATGAAACAAACACAGAAGCAAATATCAACATTGATCTAATCTGCAATGCTTTGAAGTTTATGTTTAAAAACATAAGAATTCTGTTAGTTGAATTTGGTATTTTTTTGCTGTTGATGGTGGTTTTGTATCACTAACTAAATCCAGAGCCCTGTGCATGCCAAGCAAGGACACTACCACTGAACCAAAATCCCATGTACTACACTTAGGATTTAATATACCAAAGGTTTAATATATTTTGCTAAAAACTTTATAAGGTACAATTTTTTCATGTTGTGAGATAGGTTTCAACTTAATTTTCAACTGAACGTTTCAACTTCTAATACCTTACATAAATTATAACAGAAAATAGGCATAAATAAATCTAAGATTCTTCCACTGGAAACCTTCAGAAATTTATGAAACACATCATGCTAACTTCTTAAAGATAAAACCAAGCCAGAATAGCTCCATAGAGTTAACTCAGGTGCCTTAAATTTTTGTTGGAGAAAAAAAATATGTTATCAGTAAAAAAAAATGAACATAAATTAATGCTGCCTATGTTTACTCTTCTTGGCATTGTTCTGCTTACAAAAGTGTTTGACTTCAGGAATATATGTTTAATTATTTTCCTCAAGAATATCACTCAGCCAACAGCATATCGATGGTCACGATTGCCTCAACCTAAGCTAAAGACCTAGAAGATACAATGAAGACACAGTGGAGCTCCCACAATGCACCTGTGCAGGAGCTTGTGACCTTCATTCATTTTGTAGCTACTTTGTCAATGGCAAGGAAATATGTTTGATTGGATCTGGCAGTAGCTTGCCTCCAACAATATTCTCAAGAGATGGGCTTGTTCAGGGATAAATCCCCACTTATTTCCTACTGTAAGAAACAAGATAAAACAAAGTCTGCAGCATAGCAGATGTAATTGGCCCCTCTATTTACTTCTTTATAATGTAAAAATCATATTCCTTTTTGTAAGAAGAAAGGGCAAATACTATGTTATCACATATATCCACTAATATTCTTGAGAAGTGAGTACATTTGTTTGGCTACTTGTTTCTGTGCCTCAGAGATTAAAGCTTTGAGATCAAAGGTCTAAAAAGATGGAACACAGAATGTAGCAGAAATGATATTTTGAAAATATTAAATTTATGTATTTTGCATCTTTTCTTACCACAGTCATATTCCTTTGGTCATCAATAAACACTGTATTATTCAGCCAGGCATGGAAGCGCATGCCTGTACATCTTAAACTATAGCAAGTTTGAGGCCACTCTGCGTTTTAGAGAAAGAGAGAAAGACTCTGACTAAAAAAAATAAAAATAAAAATAAATACTGTGTTACTCAAAAAAAGAGGGATATATAGCAGCATTGTTCACAATAGGCAAAAGTGGAAATAACCCCATTTTCCATCAATAGGTGAATGGGTAGAAAAAAAATTGTAACATACACATACAATAAAATGGTATTCAGCATTAAATGAAGCAAATTTTACACATGCTACAACATTAATAAACCCTAAGAACATTGTTGTAAGGGAAACAAGACAAGAATTCAGGATTGCATGATTCTGTTTATATGAGATGACAAGAGAGGTTAAATTCATACACAGAAAACAGAGCGGTGGCTGGGAGAGAGAAATGGAGAACTCTTTGGTGAGTGCACAGTTTTCGTTTTGCAAGGAGAAAACAATATAAATATAGTGAATTGAGTTCTTAAAATGATAGATGATAAGTCTGTGTCAGTGTATTCAACCACAGTTAAAATAAACATAAGCATATTTTTTAAATGGAAAGATTTGGAACATATATTGTCAGGAAGAAATGCTCATTAATTACAGAAAAAAAAAGAAATAGACATGAAAAAAACCATAGCATTGAAACACTGGTAAAGTGTAGAAAAATCAGACAAAAAAACATTAGTACAGGTCTTCATATTCTCTCTGGAAGCCATGCTGGAAGGAGATTGCTGATAAAGAGGGTTGCCTAGAGGACCACCTGGCATCCTTGCAAGATCTAGGTTACAAGGGCCCTTTGTTGGATGATGGTGCTGTGTCAGGCAGTCTTCTGGAGCCAGGTTCCCAAGTTTACCAAACTCTGTGCTTGGCTGGTGTGGTAGTTTTGAATAAATGTCCCCCAATAGAATTTATTATAATTCTGTTTATTAAATTGTTAATTGTCTCCAGGCTTCTGGCTGGAGGAAGTGTCACTTTGGCTTGGCCTCCTGGGGTCATGACACCTTTTCTAAATTGGATGAAAAATTCTAGGGATACGTATGCAAAACAGCAGCCAGAACCCCAGGTCTGGCAGTTCTGCATTTTGTGAATCACAATGTTACAGTGTGCTTGCTTGCTTGCTTCTGGAGGTGCTGTCTCTCTCTTTTTGCTTGCTTCTCTGAAAGGGAGCCAGCCTTTTCCTTAACTTCCCCTGGGTCTCTTCCTTCAATAAATACTTTCCTCTCCAAAATTGTGCCTGGTTTGGAAATTCATCCCAGCAGTGTGTGACTGACTACGACAGTTGGTATGGAATTACCACTCTGTAAACCAGAGGAAAATGTGCAAGGAACAGCACAAGTGAAACTCTGAAGACTTGCAGCTTGAGGTGAATGGGCTGCTGGGAAGATGAGCTGCCTGCTTCCTTCACTGACAGCTGGGGAGTGACCAAGCCCCTTCTCATTTTCAGGATCTTCCTCCTTTATTCACACACCTCATCTCAGACTAGAAGCTGCCAGGATGCTCTATGTGAATCTTCCTCCAATAAAAGCTCAATAAGGAGGGGCAATGAGGTCATTCAATAGTTGAAAGGCATATGTATTGCTCTGAGAATGTCCAAACTTCCAGCCACCAATAGAACTATGTTCCAGTTTTTCAGCGGGATTGAAAAAAAATGTTAAAGAAAACCAAAGCTTAATCCTAAAATCACTAGATCTGGCTTATGAATCCAAGACCAGAACTGGGTTACCCCTCACAGTGAGTAGTTGGCCAAGGCAACCCATAAGGTCCCCCCAAACAATGAAGGCCATTGCCAAACTTAGGGTCAACATAGCTCCAATGGATAACAGAGCTAAAAGGTAAGAACCTATTGCTGAAGACCTACAGGCTGCTGTCTCAGGACACCAAGAGTCCTTGTGGGAACAGAGAGGAAATCCAACCTTCTTCTGGCAAACTCTCATGGCATTGGGAAGTGCTATAGGAGCTACTGTGTGACAATGGTTATGAAGAGCACATAAGCAGGAAGACCTGCAAGGAATGCAATCCACCACCCAGACAAGAAACACACACTTGTGCAAAAGTGGCACACAGCCTCTGTGGGTAACCAACTTCCTTCCAAGTAGACATAAGGCCTGTTCAGTGGGAGAGAGCTCATAACTGGTACTGGGAACCAAGTTAGCATCCCAAGGACAGGAAGCTCACAACAGCCAGGGAGAAGTCCTCATTGTTCTCTCGAGTGGGTATCCTTGTCAAAATGTCTCTCAAAATTATATTCATGTCCCCCTCAATCCCCACCCTGAGTTGAAGGATCTGCTTTATTTTACGTATGACAGAGAAAACAGGGAAAAATCAAAGATCCATCCAGTTGACAAAACTGCTCACCACGAGATGTGCCATTTCTACCACATTCACGGGTAGAACCTGCAGAGAAAGCAGTGATGAGCATTGCTCTCCAAGCTCAACAACTGCCTCCAGGGAAATAGCAACAAATACAGTGGGGAACTGAAACAGAAATAGTCTACAGATAACTCAACAATAAAATAAAATTTCCAACACTCCTGCCAAGGCTTAGGGCCTGTTGCAGAAGAGGAGGCACAAAGATTATAAGAGCCACAGAGTGGGTAGAAATATACTGAGGCACAAACCCCATCCCCAGAGACCAATGGAGGTCCTAATTAAAAATCAAATAAAAAAAAAGCTGCTATGAATAAGCCATATGGAAACCTACTTCTTTGGATAATGGTATACCCAAAGTCATAAATTGTTACTAGAAAAATTTCAGTGCCAGCATTGGGATACCTTCCAGTAAATTTTTGGCCAGGAAGGTGCCTGATGCTCCTAAAACATTGTAGGCCATTGCCAAGGCTCTTGGTTGCCCACAAGAACTAGATGGTAAAGACCCCATTTTCTGAAGACCACACACATGCTTGGGCCACAGGTCACTGAGAAATCAATCTGGAGCTGAAGTGGAAACTTCCTTCCTCCATGTTGATTATCTGTCAGAAAGTTGAGAAGAGCTATGCTCCATGCAGTCCTTTGGTAAAGAGAAGTCACCAATGGTGTTAAACAGCAGAGAACCCTGCAAGCCTTAAGATTTGGCCAGCCTTGTCAAATGTGCCAACAGGTGCAATAGTGGCATGTTTGTTATGGGTGAAACCAACCACTCTCTAATTGGACTGGAGCCCCTCTCCACAGAAGTGAATACATGCTTGGTACTGAAAACCTAGTCAAACGCCTATGGCTGGGGAGGTCATGAGCCCTAAGGATAAATGCATATATTATGCCCACCAAACTGTCCTGCAAGAACTTTTTTTAAATATTTATACCCATATATTAATGCTACCCTCACTTTTGGTTAGAGAAGTTTCTCTTTTCAGATGGTAATGATCACTGGGGTGACTCAAAAGTTACCATAGTGCTGAGAAGACATGACAGATGAGGGGTTAGCACTGAAACATCTCTATCCTACCCTCCAAGACTCAGGGTCCATTGTAGAAGAGGTGAAGGAAAGAATGTAAGCGCCAAAGGAAAGGTAGGTCTTCTTTCAGTGAAATCATCCAGATAAAAATAGACTTAATATGGCTGGAGAGATGGCTCAGGGGTTAAGGCACTTGCCTCCAGTGCCTAAGGCCCCGGGTTCAATTCCCCAGGACCCACATAAGCCAGACCAACAAGGTGTGGCCCTGATGCACTCTCTCTCTCTCTCTCTGTTTGAAAATGAATAAATAAAATATTAAAAAATAGACTTAATATTCATGACCTCACGGGACCTGATCCTAAAAATAGACTTAATATTCTTGACCTAACCTATAGAAGATCATCATAACAGGAGAAAAAGATGATGACCTCAAAATAAAAGAGAGAATAATTGGGAGTGGGATGGTATTTGCTGGAAGGTAAATTTGAGGTGGGGGAGTGTTGTGGTGGGAATTATTAAGGTTTATTTTCTATTCTTATGGAAGCTGTCAATAAAAAGAATTAAAAAAAAGTTTCGGTTACCTGGCGACAGGTAATCATGGAGAAGGACATTCGGAGCACCATTCTTTTCAGTGCATGCAAAAAGGAGTTTGAAAGATGAAATCACTTCTGAGAAGCTGGTTGGGGTGAAACTATGGATTACAGCTGGACCAAGGGAAAAATTTACTGCAGCTGAGGGAAGGCAAAGGGATGAGGGACATCCAGAAAGTGTGCAAAGCAAGAGGCTGTGCTGTGGCAAAGTTCATCTGGTCCAGTGATTTCCAAAGGGGGAGTACATGTGAGGGACCACTAAGTTTGAAGTCCTAAAGAAGTACCTTGACAGTGGTGGAGGTATCCTTGTGATGCTGGGAGAAGGTGGAGAATCCAAGTTTGACACTAACATCAACTTTCTACTAGAGGAATATGGAATCATGGTTAATAATGATGCTGTGGTTAGAAATGTATATTGCAAATATTTCCATCCGAAGGAAGCTCTGGTTTCCAATGGAGTGCTGAACAGGGAAATTAGTCGAGCTGCAGGCAAGGCTGTGCCTGGAATCATTGATGAGGAGAGCAGTGGCAACAATGCCCAGGCTCTCACCTTTGTGTACCCTTTTGGTGCCACATTGAATGTCATGAAACCAGCAGTGGCTGTTCTGTCCACAGGCTCTGTCTGCTTTCCTCTTAACAGACCTATTCTGGCTTTCTACCACTCGAAGACCCAAGGTGGGAAGTTAGCAGTGTTTGGATCATGTCACATGTTCAGTGACCAATATTTGGATAAAGAAGAAAACAACAAAATCATGGATGTTGTTTTCCAGTGGCTCACAACAGAAGATATCCACCTAAATCAGATTGATGCTGAGGACCCAGAGATTTCTGACTACACAATGCTACCTGACATTGCCACCCTGTCAGAGCGGCTCCGAGTGTGTCTCCAGGAGGGTGATGAGAACCCACGTGACTTTACCACCCTCTTTGACCTGTCTATTTACCAGCTGGATACCACCTGCCTCCCCAAGGTCATCAAGGCTCATGAGCAGCTAAATGTGAAACATGAACCGCTGCAGCTCATCCAGCCTCAGTTTGAGACACCACTGCCAGCCCTTCAGCCTGCGGTCTTCCCTCCTAGTTTCAGAGAATTACCACCTCCTCCTCTGGAACTATTTGACTTAGATGAGACATTCTCCTCTGAGAAGGCACGGCTTGCTCAGATTACGAATAAGTGTACTGAAGAAGACCTGGAATTCTATGTCAGGAAATGCGGTAAGATTCTTGGAGTAACCAATAAACTACCAAAGGATCAACAGGATGCCAAACACATCCTTGAACACATCTTCTTCCAAGTGGTGGAGTTCAAGAAATTGAACCAGGAACATGATGTTGATGTGACCGAAATGGCATTCCAGAGCAGTTTCTGAAGATTGTGCCTCTCAAAGCATCTTCTGCTTCCTGGCTTTCTATGGACTATGAACTTTTCCTCAACTTCTGACCAAAGTGTCTATACTTTCTTTTCTCTAAGAACTGTGGAATGTCTGTGCATCTTTTGTGCTCACAGAGGTAAGATTTCCTGATGGAGTTGGTCCATTTTTTATATAAATTAAATTTGTAAACTTCTAAAAAAAAAAAAAAAAAAAAAAAGTTTCACAGAATCACGTGGGAAAGCATTATTGGAAGAGGAAATGGGGCCTGCCCACTGGGGGGAAAAACGAAGCAATTAACTAAGTGATGACAATGAAGTCTGGAGAAAGCTGCTAATAAAACATTTGGATGTCACTGTACAGTCCTTTGGCTAGTCTGACAGAGATAATAGTTGAACAGAAAAATTAGTTAAGGTTTACCAGGCAAAGGATTCAGTCTTATTTCCTAGAAATACCATATGCATTGCCCATCTTGTGGCTGCAAGACAAGATTTGTTAAAGATTTTAAGGACAGGGGATCCTTTCATAAGTGAAAAAAAACCTGCCTATACCACCAAAAAGGTATTGATGGGACAGGTGCCTGGCAGAGATGATAGACCCAGTGAAAGTGATTCCCCAACTCTTAGAGATGTCATGATGACATAAAAGGCCAAGGTGGACCCGAGCAGCAAGCAAGAGGCTGAGGATGGTGGGGTGGTGGCTATAACATTCCTCAAAGGGAGGAAGAGAAGGACACCAACAAGGAGGGAGGTATGGATGTGATGGCTATGACCACAGAAGCCTGAAGGGAAGAGGAAATAAGCATCAGGAAGGCTTGACAGATAAGTGGCTACAAAGATGGCATTTACTAAAATTCAGGTGTCCAGCCAGATAGTTACCATGGTATCCATAGCACTGACTATCAAGACAGTGACTGTGGGGGTTTCCAGTGACTTCACATACAGAAAGTAGATACCAGGGCGGTGGATGCCAGAATCATGGGCATCATTGTGATGGAGGTGATGGCTGTGGGGAGAAATGGTGGTGGAGACAGGTGTGGTTGTGGAGGACAGGAAGGAGGCTGGGGATGAAGACGGGGCCAGTTTGAACAGCACTGGATTCCAGCATGGATCATATTGGGAAGACGTTACAATAGTTGCGGCTAAAGAACCTTACATTTTGCTAGAGCTCAAGTAATAGAAATTTACTTTCAGAATCCTGAATTGTCCTATTTTGAATTAATGTAAGATCATGAGTGGCAGCAGATTCGTGGCCTATGCATTTCTAGGTCTTCATCCCATTCTCTCTCTCTCTCTCTCTCTCTCTCTCTCTCTCTCTCTCTCTCTCTCTCTTCCTCTCTCTCTCTCTCAAGCTGTCTTATGTAACACTTTATTTAACACATCTCTTCTTTCTATAAAAAAAAATTGAGCCCAGGGTGGTGGTGCACACTTTTAGTCCCAGCACTCAGGAGGCAGAGGTAAGACAATCACCGTGAGTTTGAGGCCACCCTGAAACTACAAAGTAAATTTCAGGTCAGCCTTGGCTAGATCGAGACTCTCCCTTGAAAACCCAATATTTATATTCCAGCTGCTGTTTTGAAAATAAGGGTTTGCTTGGATTTTTTTTTAGATTGACTGCCAGAAAATGTTCCATATTAACAACCCACATATAAGTGCTTTGCAAAAAGTATACAAATGTCTATTTTCCAACATTGCCCGTGGTTGACATTTTATTCTGAGAAGTTGAGCCCCATGTGCTTCATGATAGGCACAGTCATTCAGTTGCTATTAAATAAGCTCTTCTGAGGCAGTACATTCAGTAGCCTTACTCTGTTGGTGGAATATTGAACCATGAGCTCAAATTTGAAAGCCCCAGACACAGTCAAGAGTTTGGAGACTATAAAATCAAACTAACGTATGAACCTATAGTTCACGTAAGTGTTAAATATAGCAACTCAACTGACCTGCATCCATCTGAAACAAGTTCCTCCTCCAATCTTATTTTCACTTGAAATTTACTAGAAGAAACAGCAAAAAGAAATTTGTTTCATGCACGAGTTAGGACCACTGGCTCAGCAAATAGGAGTTAGTTTGCTCTAGGCAGGAGACTTTTGTAATGGAAGAAATGCACTATAAAGTCAGAGTTTCTTAGTGTAGGAGACCCTTTATTATTGCAACAGAAACAAAAGCTTGGCTGAATTGATGTTTTTTATTCTCTAACTGACATCAACACATGGCACTTTTTCTGTGTGATTTTATGTATAATCAAACAGGGTCAAGCTATGAAAGAAAATGGCTGGAGGTGTGCTTTGTATGAAAGGTGAGCAATATCTTATCTGTACAGTAGAAGAGAGTCCATGAAGCGTATGTGAAGAACCTGGAGCACCAGGAGGCTGGAGGCAAACAGAAGCAGCCAGAAGGAACTGTCCTCTGAGCTACAGCTCGGCACCGGGATGCCTTCACAGCATTTGTGAAAGGATGCTGAGATGCTTTCTCCCTTCTTCCTGTGTGAGAGGGATCCATAGGCTGAGAAGATGCTACTTAACAGTCACCATCTTGGAGAAGCAGAACAGGATCTTAGGAATGAACAGTCTGTCTGAGGTTTTATTTCGAACTTGTCCATCTTCTAAATCTGTAAATTTTATCAAGTTGACTCATTTTGCTGTACCTGAATTTTACCAACTTTTCACATCTATGGTAACAATAGCATTTACCTGGGATGGGAGTAAAGTATGTGGTTAGCACATGATGCCCTTGTTTAATGCCCAGCAAATAAATAAATAAACAAACAAGCAGAACTGACTTTGGAGCTTGAGTATTAAATGAGTTTATCCATGACGTAGAGACCTCAGGAAAATGTCAGTATTATTTTTTATTATCACTGAATGGAAATGATCAAATACAAATTTCTCAGTTTACAGAGTAAACTTCAAGTCAAAAGTCTAAAGCTTTTACCTCCTAATCACTCAGTTGAGTATGGGTTAGCAAAAACTACAAAACAAGTGACAAATATATTGATCTTTTGTATATCATTTTTGTTTTTATACTTTTTTTAAATGGTTTTTTTAATATTTTATTTATTCATTTTCAAGCAGAGAGATACAGAGAGAGAGAGAGAGAGAGAGAGAGAGAGAGAGAGGCAGAGAGAGCACCAGGGCCACCACCTTGTGGATCTGGCTTATGTGGGTCCTGGGGAATTGAACCCAGGGCCTTAGGCACTGGAGGCAAGTGCCTTAACCGCTGAGCCATCTCTCCAGCCCGTTTTTATACTTTTTAAATAAGTTTTAATTTATTTGCAGAGAGAGACAGAGACAGAGAGAGACAGAGAGAGAGAGAGAGAGAGAGAGAGAGAGAGAGAATATGGGCATGCCAGGGCCTCCTGCCACTGTGAATGAACTCCAGACATGTGCCCCACTTTGTGCCTCTGGCTTTAGGTAGGTACTGTGAATCAAACCTGGGCCAGCAGGCTTTGCAAGCAGGTGCCATTAAATGGTGAGTCGAGCCCTTGTATATCACTTTATAAACAGATTTCTGTTCCCATTATATAGGCTTCTTCCATACATTACTAAATTGGGTTGTTTCACCTAACACAGTGACATTTGAATCCAGGTGAGAACGGCAGTGATTTAACATATGCATAAATGATACAAATCAAGTTACCGAACTATAAAATACATTTCTTCCCTTTTTTGAAAGCTAAATTTTCACTGTGACTTTGAAAGCTGGAGTAAATTCTCAAGTTAGCGTGAGGTTCCATGCTGGAAACTGGTGAAGCAGCAAGAGGGCTGTGGTTCTAGCCTTTTATTAGCACCATCTGTCATGAATAACACCTAATGCATGCATAACTTTTCAGCCTAGCCCACAGGCCAAGCTTAGGAACAGGCACCCTTGCACCTCAAGCTAAGGGATGCTGGCTTTAGCACCATGGACCAGCCTTCCAGATACTGGAAGCGTAGTATAGTTGGAGAACGGGCACAGGCTTCAGTTGAAATAAAACACTTCCACAAAGGGAATCTTTACATTTTGAAAGGGGAACAGTTCCTTAATTGCTGATATTTTACAGTTTGCTGTCAGCCAATTGACAGTTGCGGCATGGCTGTTAATGCGTATGCATGCATGAACTTGATCGCAGCTGTTTACAATTGACCTCATGTCACATGAGCTGGGCTTATTGCTGGCTCTTCATAGGATGAGTCAAATGCTTATTTAAAAATGTCTTCAAAAGAATTGCACTGTGATTTGGCAGCAAAGCAAGTTCACTGTGTGGAAGAAGACAGAAACAGCAGGGCATAAGTTGGATGTCAGTGAAACAAATGTTCGTTATTGGGAGAAGGCTTGCAGCTTCATATATGTTTGCAAAGTAACAAAGTCAATTATGACATTTGAAGTGAAGATACTCAGAAATAGATGAAACCATGCACATCTTGTTTTGTTACACATGTTCATTGGTTAGCTACTGGTACAATAACATTGCATAGTGAAATTTCTAAACTCCTTGGTTCAAAACAGCTCATCTAGTATTTGTGAAAATTTTATTTATTTGTACATCTGTGTGTGTGTGTGTGTGTGTGTGTGTGTGTGTTTATGGACACACCAGGGCCTCTCATGGCTGCAAATGAATGCCAATGATTATGCCACTTTTTGCATCTGCCTTTTACATGGGTCCCTTGAGAATTAAACCCAGGCCCTGCAGGCTTTGTAAGCAAGTGCCTTTAAACAATGAGCCATATTCCCAGCCCTCATCTACTATTACACATGTATCTGGCCACGGTGGAAGTTACCTCCATGGCTTGGCTTCATAGTTCTTAGCCACCTCTTGGGGCCAGCAGGCTAAGTTGAATATATTCTTCTTTCTGATAATAGAATACAAAAATAATTGATGGATACATACAGGTCTCCTAAGGACCTGATTTGTCACTAGCACCTTATTCATTCCACCTTAATCTAGTGGGCACAATGAGTCACATCATGTAGCAGTCAGGATGCACAGAAGCAGGACTAGCAGGAAATGAGCACACACAGGGTCTACTCATTTCTGAGTGGAAGCTTGGTGGGGGATCGTGACCAGCATGCAGAGAGAAATGGGAATCAGGGATGATGGAACTGATTAGGAGCATGCTTCCCCATTAATAAGTATTTTGGATTATAAAACATTTTCAACAGATGAGGGGAGCATGTGAATTCACAAGTCCTACACATGGCATAAGTCACATGTGTATTTGTGTGTATGTGTGTGTGTGATTTAAAAGAATGATTCTGTTGGCTTAATAATGCAACATTTGAGGTCAGAAAGCTGGGATTATATAAATAATGACTTGGATCAATATGAAAAAGTGCATGATATACATATGTAAAAAATGTTTTGTGAACCCAATTATCTTTTAAGATAAACATATGTTAATGATGATAAAATCTGTATTGGTTATAAAAGAAAAAGAGAAAAAGATGTCTTGATAAGACAATTTTGAAACAAATGTCTTGATTCATCATGGCCAGCAGATCTAGGGATAATAAAGGGATCTGGAAGTTCCCACGTGCCTTATTGTAAAATTCTTTTATTTATTCATTTTATTTATCTTCAAGAGAGAGAGAATGAGTGAGAATGGGCAGACCAGGGCCTCTAGCTGCTGCATATGAACCCTAGACATTTGTGCTGTTTTGTGCATCTTATGATAACTTATGAGTCACCACTCCAGACCCCTGCTTGTCTTGTTGAGTGAGAGGAAAAGTATTTTCCCCTAGTAAAAAGAGAACTTAGATTTGAAGCATGTAGAGCTGTGGGCATTTGATAAGAGCTACAGAGAAGCTACACCCATTAGGTGCTAGCCAAAGTAGCATTGTCTCATTTAATCTATATTAATCACACTCTCTGATGGAGATTCAGTTTGTATTTTTTAGAAGGCAGTGAGAGAGCCTGGGACAACTCGTTTCCACCAACAAGATATTGGATGATGGCTGACAACGTGGCAGGAGACAAACCACACCTAGCCTTCACACAGGGCCCAAATGAAACCTATGAGAACGTGATGAGACAAACAGGAGACCAATCAGCACAGCAAGTCTGATAACCCATGAAAAGTCAATGGAGACAGACACCAACAATACCCAAAACAACCCAGGGCAAAGGTCGAGAGATACTTAAGACTTCAACAATTAACAGGACTTAAAACTCACCCACTATGACTCGGGAAACTGAGCGGAAGAGGGAGCGGATAGAATGTAAGAGCCATAGTGGAGGAGAATATCCAGAGACATTGCCTCCCTCAGCAACAATACACAAAAGGGGAAGAAAAAAGAGAAAAACTGACTACCTCTGGTGCAGTTCATAACCCCCAACCTATGGACAGATCCAGTATGCACACTGAGGAAGGACCCCAGTGGGTAGGGGACAGAAAGGAAGGAAATGGGAACACCTTCAAAAGGTTTGCTCATACAGTGTATATACTTACTCATAATAAAGACATAAAAACAAACAAACAAAGAGAGAGGGAGAGAAAGACAAAGAGAAAGAGAGAGAAAGAGAGAGATTCTGTGGCTTTGAATTTAAGGTACTTGCCTGCAAAGCCTAACCACTCAGATTCAATTCTCCAATACTCACCTAAAGAAGATGTACAAAATGCATTTTTTGAAGTGGCCGGAGGCCACGAGCACCCATTCTCGTTGAGATCTGTCATTCTTCTATCTCTTTCTGCTTACAAATAAATAAATAAATAATTTAAGGGGTATGAAAATTGTCAAATTTAAAAATAGGTCAGAGAGATGGCTTGGTGGTCATTGAGCTTGCCTTCAAAGCTTAACGACCCAGGTTTAATTCCCCACTACTCAATGGAGCCAGATGCACAAAGTGGCACAAGTATCTGGAGTTTGTTTGCAGTAGCTGTAGGCTCTGGAATGCCCATTCTCTATCTTTCGCGCTCTGTCTCTCTGTCTCTCTCTCTCTCCTTGCATATAAATAAATAAATAAAAATATTTTTGAAACTTTAAGAATAGAAAAGAAAAAATAATTTAAAGATTGTAACTATGGATGCTAATGAAAAATGTTCAACCATAAGCATATGTCATCATACATTCCAAACTCGTTTCCAAAACAAAAATATAAAGACTTGTTTCAAGATGTGAACTCAATGTTTTCCAGTTCAACCACAAGTCATAAGTCCAATTCCATTTTGTTATTAACAGAAGGATGGCAAAGGTAGATATATGCCTGTCCATTTGCATAAAGCCATTTGAAAGAGACAGGATAAAAAAGCATACTAGGACTATAAATAGGCATGTTTGTTTGCTTTCTTGCTTATATGTCTGATAGGGTCTCACGAGGTAGCCCAGCCTGACCTTGTTATGATGCTCTTGTCTTAGCTCTTTGGGTACTGGGATAACAGGTGTTATCCCACCTCACCATGCCTGGCTTAAACTTCATTTTCTTTTGAATGACTCTTCATTTGTTTTCATCGACTTTTCATTTGTTTTCTCAACTACAGAGTGGGGTGAATATTATTAAATATGAAGCATTATGGGTCATAGTTGATCTAGGTTTACTTTATCTATATGAGCATCATAGGGATAAAGTTTCCTTTCTATTCAGTGTACATATATATCACCCTTCTCCATATACAGGTTATATTCAGATTCGCAAAAAACTTTATGGGTTCTTTTGATAACTATTTGGTTTCTCCTTGAAAAGCTCTGTATTCATTTGCTAGAGTTGCTACAACAAAGACCATAAATTTTCTGCCTCAAAATAAGTGAAATTTATTCTCTTCTAGTTCTGGAGGCCAAACTTCTGAAGTGAAGATTTAAGAAGGCTGATGTTACCCCAAAGGCTCTTACTAGGATGTTCTTTTCGCTGTTGTTGTTTTGAGGTAGGGTCTCACTCTAGCCCAGGCTGACCTGGAATATGTTATGTAGTCTCAGGGTGGCCTCGAACTCACAGCGATCCTCCTACCTCTGCCTCCTGAGTGTTGGGGACTTTGTCCCAGGTCCTTCTCCAAGCATGCTGGCTGTGACTGCAAATACCCCACCTTCATATGCCCTTTCCCCTGCTTCCTGTTTCTCTCCTCTGTGTTTCTATTATAAAGACACTATTGTTATTATTAATATTTTTGTTGTTATTGTATTTGGGCCCAAGATCTAAACTCAAAGGGGATTCTGTCATAAGATGAATAACTTGTAACAGAAAGAGGTTGAGAGGAGGGAGACAGACAAATTTGTAAGAAATTCTGTTACCCATGGATTCTAATAACTTTATAGTTGTCATATCATTTAGGTATTTTTATTTTTCATGTTTATTTGGAAATGCACAATTCATTAAGGATTTATTCATTTCATCTAATTTTCAAAGATGTCTAAAAATCTTAAGAGTATGTTCTCATTATTTAGGTCATGATTTGGTAAAGAACAATTTCTATATTGGCTTAAAGGGTACAATTTGAATGGCACTTACTGATATATATTTAAGTATATCAGAATCCTTGTGTTGTATAGCTATTTCCTCTCAATTGAAATAGTCTTTTTTGAAGGGTGGATGAGAATTCATAAGACTCAAGAAATAAGTGAAATATACAAGGCCCAGGAAATAAAGGAAAACTACAAAGCCTAGTAGGTAAATGAAATTTATAAGGCTCAGGAATCTCTTCCCAAGGTTATAAAAGCAATAAATGATTTATGGGCATATAAAACTCTCCAATTCTTCAAGTTGTGAAAAATCATGCAGGGAGCCAGGGATGCAGTTTCTGTGAGTCATCACCCATGGTGCGGTCAACTGTCTTTGATCCACCCATGCTCCTAAAAGTAACCCTTCAACTGCACTCCAATAAGTAAACCCTTTGGTCATCAGTGCCCTGTGTAGTGTGAAAAAATGTTTGTGCAGATCTCCCTAGGAAAAAATGACACAGCACAAATGGTATCTGAAAAGAAAGAGGCAGAAGTGAGGATCAGCTGGAAAGGAGTGACTGCAAGGCTGTAATAGTTGTGGTGACATGCAGCTGCGACATGCAGCTGAGGCTGTTTGAGTGAGAGTAGAATCTCTGCTGGGGCCATCCTCATATACTCCATAGAGTATGGGATGGTGTGCCTTTTTGCAAAAGTTCTGGTTGCAGTCTCTCTGAGATGAGTGGTAAGACATTCAATCAAGATGTGGTAGTTTGAATAATGTCCCCCAACAAATTCAAAAGTTTATTATAATTATAAATTGTCTCCAGCCAGTTCTGGCTGGAGGAGGTGTGTCACCTTGGCCAGATCCTAGGGTTCAGCCCTAAGGTGTTTCTGGGGTAGGTCAGGAATTCTAGCTTTACATATGCAAAAAGCAGTCTGAGCTCAAGCCTGGAGTTCCTTTTGTTTGCCAGTTTGGAGTGTGCTTGCTTGAGGTGCTGGTGGTGGGCTTCTGTCTCTCTCTCTCTCTGCTTGCTTCTATAAAAGGGGGCCAGCCTTTCCTTAACTTCCCCTGGATCTGATAGTTTCAATAAATACCTTCCTCCCCAAAATTGTGCCTGGTGTGGAGATTCATCCCAGCCATGTGTGATTAACTACAACACAAGACCAAGCCATCTGAAAATGGAGCATTCTTGGGAGGATTCCATTGGTGGCCACCTTCCTCCAATTGATAAGGGGTAGCATGTCTTCCTCATGAAAGTGGTCCACCTTGAGAGTATGGGGGGGATAACCTCCCAAATCACTGATAGGCTAGAGAATATGTTACAATACCTGACGATAGTCCTCATGGGTAAGAAGGCTGTGGCATCGCCCATGCAGTCAGCCTCTGTGGTGCGTTATAAGACGTGCAACGGAAAAGATAGTTGTGTTCATAGAAAGAACTTTTCCATGTGAGGGAAGAATTACAAAAGGAAAATGCATGTTAATACTATCATACGCATTGCCCTTTGGTTTATCAGAGAAAATGGAAATGAGGATAATGAAATAAAAGTGTTGGGTTGCCTTAGAGTCAGTGAGGTATGAAGGGAAGAGAGTGAAAATTAGATCTGTGCTAAATTTGAATCTAACTTTGGGTCCCATGGGCATAATCAGGCAGTGAGGAGTAAAAGAACATAGTAGAAATGATAGAAGATAGTGCTTGGGTCCTACATTTAGTTCAGAGTAAGGGGGGGGATCCATGATTCTGCATACAGACAGGAACCCTAATAATGGCCTAATATATGACCCTATGATAATTAAGAAATAGCAAGCATCTTAGCTGCTGAAATTGGGTCACATCTTTCAACAAGCAAAGAAAGAGCCTCTCATATCCTAGCTTGCATGGCTGTGGACCAGTCTGTGAGCTGTAGAGTGGAGAAACTGAGTAGTATAACCACCCATCCCTCATTGAGACAGAGGATGCAAGAGAAAACACTCCCTGATGGACTGGCTCCTATGAGCCATTAGAGATACTTGGTTAACGCTATTTGAGGTCTGCAAGAATATCAGGGCTAAAACACAATAAAGGGAGGAATTGGGCATGAGAGATACAGTAGATACAGTGTTTGATGCCCAATTCACTAGACTCTATAGGAAGGACTGTTCACAGGAAAGTTAAAACAAGAGGTGATTCATCAGGGGTTTCAGAACTAGTATGGAACTTTTGACATGATGTTTATGAGATAGAAGACTTCTGGCTGGTAGAAGTTATTTTGACTGGAACATAAATTGAGTTCGTAAAATAAATGAGGGGATAAGAAAAGGGCAAAGTGGACAAAGGATTCTATGCAGTCAACAATAGGGACTCACCATATACAGTCATGCAAAAGCAAATATGCTCAAGATTCGTATCAAGCTAAAGGTCCTAGCGACAAAAATAACAGAAAGCCAAATGTTGTGTTGGAAGCTTCTGAAATTCGTTTAGTCCTGAGCAACAGTTCATGGAAACAAAGATCAAGTTTGTCCCAGAGGTGAGATAAGCTCCCCCCAGAGTATATGCTATTAAAGTATACTGAGCATAGCAATTGTTCACCAATCACAGAGCCTTTTCAGCAGTTAGATGTGCCTAATAGAAAGACAAGGACACAGTGCTGGCTTGTCAAAACTGTTGAGGCAGGCATAGCAGACTAGATTACCGCCTAGGGCCTGCGCCAGGCCAAGCAGCACAAGCCAGACCCACTGAGACCATTAAAGGTGGGGAGATTCTTACAGCCCTGCATCAGCAGCTAGTATGTCAGGATGAGGGGATTCCATGTTGGTGAGGTCTGGAGAGCCGAATGGTATCTTGCTTCCCATCCACACCACCATACACAATATTTCTCTCTTGATTAAACAATGGATAGAAATAAAGAGAATATTTCTGTAGTATTAGACCCGTTTATTAGTATCTCAATAGCTGCAGCACCCATTACTTAGAAATGATCTTTCAGAAGTCCTGCCCATCCTCTAAGAAAATGGGTTTTTAACATAATGTTAATCCTCCAATATCTTACAGACTTTTTAAAGTATTTGAAAGAACAAAGACAACAGTTAGAGAGTAAGCAGAAGTATCCTGTGGGAATCTGAAATGACGTACTCAAAAGCAGTAAGGTAAAAATCTAGATGCCAGAGGTGGAATGACTCCCTACGAGTTATTGACCACAGAGGTCCCTCGGGCCCTTCAAACTATAAGGCTCTTGCCATTGCTGTTGTTTGTGCACTAGAAGTACATGGTGAGTCCCTATTGTTGAAGACGTTACATACTTTGCCTGCAGAACGTGAAGAAATCAAGCTGGGACTGAACAGGAAATTCCTTCCTCTTGGCTCGCTGTTATCGGGCTGTAAAGGTACTGTGCAAGCTTCTGGAAGAGAATTGCTACCCAACATTCTGCTTGTCTATAGATCATGGTTAGAGTACTAATATCTCAGGAAGGACATGCTCATTGGTGCAATAGTGATATGACTTCTATGTGTGCAAACAATTGCTTTCCAATTGATGTAAAGGCTTGCTCCATAGGAAGACACAAACATCTAGTACTAGAAGTCAAGGCAAGTCTGTGGCTGAGAATGCAAAGGTCACAGTGGGGAGGGAGGCCACTGCTTTTATTTTGTAATTGATGTGCCTGTCAACTTCTGTTCTAAATATTAGTGTTTGCACACATAGTTTAGGCTTCTGTTAACAAGTGGCAGAGGGAAACTTCATTTGTGCTGTGGGGTGTGGATACTCCAGAGACCCTTAATGGGTCAAGTTCTTCAGAATACGTGCCTATTGTTGTGTTATAGTTGCCCAAGGCTCAAGGACAGATAAAGGAAAATGATCAGACATCTGTATTATTCCATGACTCAGGGAATATTTTGGAAGAGGTAACAGAAAGATAGTAAGAGCCATAGGAAGCAATGGAGTCTCCTGTAGTTATTCTCTCTAAATCGAAACATTCCCTCCTGGAGGGAGGAGCTAGGCTTATAAAACTCATGAAACACATGAAGCATAAAACACCCATAAAGGAAGCATTACCAGGCTTAAGAAGCTCCTAAAAGTTACAGAATTCACAAGGCCCCTCCCAAAAGTTATAAAAGCAGTGAACAATTGTTGAGGTCATGCAGGAAGCTCTAAGGGTGAAACTCCGTATTAGAGTAGGCATTTTGCTGAAGCAATTGCCTTTGAGTCATCCATGTGATAAGGATTAGGAGTAAGGTAGCACTGTATTATAGGCAGAGAGTCAGGCCCAAAAGGACTAAGAAGACATCTGTATGGCCTGACAGAACCACCAGAGATGGAGACTTTAAAAGTTCAGTGTGAAGATTCAGTTGTGTTGTCAACTTGACCTTTTTTATAATCTTGGGTGGGTCTCTGAGGATGTTCATAGGAAGGCAGCCCTCTCAGTAGGGGCAAGGATCACTCAGGGGAGCTGAAAACATACCTCCCTACCTGAGAGGGCAGTGCAGGAAGGAAATTCCAGACTCAGGAAGCCAACAAGTCTGGGATAGGGTTGCAACACCCCACCCTAAGGCTATAAAAAGGTGAAGGAAATTTATATCCCTTGGCCCCTGCTTGTTTGCTGCTCTGTGTGTGTGGTATAGGTGATATCCTCTCTCTCTCTCTCTCTCTCTCTCTCTCTCTCTCTCTCTCTCTCTCTCTCTCTCTCTCTCTCTCTCTCTCTCCTTGGAACTGTGAAAGGGGGGCAGCCTCTTTCACTATTATGGAACTTCCCCTGGATCTGTAGCTTCAATAAATCCTTTCCTCCCCTAACTGTGCTGGTTTGGAGATTCATCCTAGCAGCATGTGCCTGACTAGGACATTCAGAGAGGAGAGTCTGGGAACTAAAAAACTCTGACTTATGTTGACTCCCCAAAATGGATGTTGGCTTGTGTATACAAAGTAACCAATCTTCTGTCTAACTCATTAGCCTACCAGGAGCCCCTCTCCTACATGCAAAATAACCGATCAAATCAAAATCAACTAGATACTTAATTTATATCCCCAAGGTATAAAAAGCCTTAATCCAGGTTACTCAAGGGCAACTCACTCAAGACCTCTCCTGGTTTGGGAACTGTTCTGCTTTAATTCTTGTCTTGCAATTATCTCCTTGTTTAACTTGATCTTCTGCTAAGTTGGCACACATCATTCATTCTTCATAGGTCACAAGACAAGAACTCCAGGAACATGAGAACCATTAGTTTGGGAAGTTTAAGTGACTCTTGAGTCCATGGAATTTTGGGTCTTAAGCTAAATTCATCCTGAGCTAGGAAAGGCTCTTTGTTCTCAAAACACATCCTTCTGTAAGTAACCCTTCACCCACACTTCTATAAATAACCCGAATAATTCACTGATTCACAAAGCTGGGTTTAAGTAGTATCATTTATTGGGTCTGTCATCAGTGCCCTATCTAGCTTGAATAGACATTTTTTATGTCTTGTCAGGAAATGTCAAGACATTTTCAAGTCTCTAGAAACTTTGGTCTGTCTTTTTCTGAGCACACAATCTCCTTATTTCCTATTTCCTTTAGTGTGTGTGTGTGTGTGTGTGTGCAAGTGTGTGTGTGTTTTGAGACATGGTCTCATTATGTAGCCTGCACTGGCCTCAAATTCACTATCCCTCTGCCTCAACCTAACTAGTTCTGGGTTATAGTTATGCATCATGACACCTGACCAATATAACTTCTGAAACATGGAATCATACAGTACAGGTTTTGTGATCTTGCATTCATTGAGATTCATTCACATAGATTGTGTAGCTCAGTTTATTCCTTTGTATTATAAACTGTTCTTCCATGACAAGATGATCCCAAAGTTTCTATTTTTATGAACACGTATTTTCCTTCCTCCAGAATATACCTTGATGCATAATATCTATGCTGTAGGTGGATGGAAATCAAACTACATAAGAAAAGCTCAAATATTTCCCTTTGTGTTTTATATGAGAGGTACCCAAGAAATATATGAGGGCTCACTCACTATATCATCACCAAGTCACTTCATGTACTCAGCAATATTTAAGCAGAACTTGCTCTGATTTACAACCTGCAGTCTGTGATGAGAAGTCAGCTATATTTCTTATACGTGTTTCTTGTTACACAATTTCCTTTTTTCCTTCTACCTACTTTTAAGGTTTCATCTCTCTTTAGTCTTTACCAAGTTGACAATGATATGCTATGAGGCTCATATTTATTGTACTTGAATTTGTGTAGCTTTTGAGTCTATGGATTACTTTCTGACAAATTTTAAAACTGGCCATTATTTTTAAAACATGTGTTTTTGCCAATTCATCTAGATTGCTTGATGATTCTCAGAAGTTAAAATTGATTTGTTTATATTTTTACGTGTTTTTACTGTATCCTTTACTTGGATATTTTTCATTGATCCATTTCTAAACTCGGTGAATCTTTTTTTTCTATAATTTGCTTTAAGATTTATTCAATGAACTTTTACTTTCAAATATTATAATTTTCAATTTAGATTATTTTTGGAGATAGGTCTTACTATGTAGTCCAGGCTGGGCAAAAAAAATCTCAAGCTTAAGCAATTCTCCTGCCTCAACCTCCCAAGTAAATAGAATGAAAAAGTCAAAACAAGTCAGCTGAGTTTAGAAGTTTTATTTAGATAGTGTATAAAATAATAGGTTTGTCATAGCATTTTCATATTTATTTGTCATGTATTTTGCTCATACACTCCCAGTGCCCTCTTGTCCCCTCACCCACCCCACTGTTCTTCCATTCCCAAATAGTTTCTCTTCTTATTTTCAGTCCTGTATATTTATATATACATTATGCATTTATGTGTTTATATAAATATGTATATTTAAATCTTGATTCTGCATGAGAGAAAAGATGCAATATTTGTCTTTCTCAGTCTGTTTTATTTTGTTTACCATTATGGTTTTCACTTCTCTCTAGTTTCCCAACAACAGGGTTTCATTCCATTTCATGGATTTCTAAAACTTTTAAGTATCAAATGTCATTTTTTATCTTGTTATTTGTTAATGAACAGTGCCATATCTTGGCTGTTGTGAATAGTGTCATAATAAACATGGTGTGCAGATACTTCTGTGATATGCTGACATAGATTTCTTCAAATGTATATACATAGGAGGGTATAGTTCAAGCATATGGTAGTTTTATATTTAGATATGGGAGAAATCTCCCTACTGATCTCTATAATGGATGCACGAGTTGACACTCTACCAGCCGTGTATAAAGGTTTCTTCTTCACATCATCACTAGTACTTGTCTGTTTACATGATGGCAACTGTTTTCTTAGAATCTCAAGAATGGTTTTTAAAAGTGTTTTATTGTCAATTTTCATGCACATATAAAATGTATTTTGATGATAGTGCCCTGCCATGACTTTCTTCTGTTCCCTTCCTTCCTCACCCCCATATCACAGGACCCCTTCTTTCCAACTCTTCCATTCTGATATCTTTTCTCCCCATCATTCATGACAATATATTGATGATCCCAATATTGTGCAGGTCACAACAGCCACTGTGAGGTCATGAAAGCCACGGTCACTTCATGTCCAGAACCCAGCAAGCCAATGAACTCTTCCCTGTCTTTTGGCTCTTAGATTCTATCACCTCTTCTTCACTGTTCCTCAATGTGGTTTTGTTTGCCATTTCCCTCATGGCTAAGGATATTGAACATTTTCTTTCATATATTTCTGGGCAGCTGTATTTATATTTTTGGGAACTGTCTGTTCAATTAATTTTCCCATTTATTTTGGATGATTGGGGTTTGGTGTCTAATTTTTTGAGTTCTCTACATCCTAGATTTCAATCTAGCTGGCAAAATATTTCTTATTCTGTAAGCGGTCTCTTCACTTTCTTGTTGCTTTTCCTGTGAAGCTTTTAAATTTTACAAAATTCCATTTATCAATTCTCACTCTTTTTAAAATTTTTAATTTTATTAACTTTAATTTTAGAGTTTCTACTTTTCTCCCTGTACACTTCACCTCTTTTTTATTTATCTGTCCTTTATTTTGATCAATGACACAATTTTTAATATTTTATTTATTTCTTTGCAAGGAGAGGTGGGGCATGCAGGGGTTCCAGCTGCTGCAAATGAACTTTAGATGCATGAACCACTTTGTGCATCTGGTTTTCAGTGGGTACTGGGAAATCGGACCCAGGTCATTAGGCTTTGCAGGCAAGCACCTTAACCAATGAGCCACATTTTTATAGTTTGGTTTCATTCTAGATCTGCTAAATATAATATCTACACATTTATATTTCTTTGTATATCAACCCATTTTTCTCCTGGTACAAGTACATATTTTTCTGCCTCATTAAATATCTTCTAATGTCCTACTGAATTGTTGTTTAAAGTGATCTGCCTATGGCTTCTGGTTCCCAGAGGGTGCCCTGCCAGAGGCACAGGACTGAAGCTGGCAGGGAGGTAATGTGCCCGAGTGGGGAAGGAGCGCTTCCTGGAGCCCAGGCTAGGCTGTTGCCCAGGGGAGGTTGATGAGCTCCTGGCTCCCTCCGTTTGTCCCGGGTCCCTCCATTTGTCCAGGTCGGGGGCGCTGGCCACTGCTTCTCTGGGGTCCCCGCAGCCTCTCTGACTGCTTCTGCAGGAGGTGGGTGGTTGGGGCGCCTGGCATGGCATTAGTGGCAGCTGATGACCGGCCACTGGGTGAGGTCCGCTCTGTGTTACAGCTCTGGGAGTGGCTGCTTCTGCGGTGGTGCAACAGGCACAGCCAGGCAGGAAAGCCTCCATGTTACAGCTCTGGGAGCCCCTTTGAGGAGCGTGGCTCCCCTTGATTTAGTGTTCAGCTCATCTCTTTGGAGAGAATGACTGGCAGCTTTACCTGGGGGAATGCGATGGAAAGACTTCCCATTTATTGTAGGAATACCGTTGGTTATATAGAGAAAATGGAAAAGGCAGGCGCAGAGATGGGCAAAGGAGATTGGTAGTGGTCAGCCACCTGTGAATGCCTGCTTTGCATAGATTAGCCCAAGTGGACTTGACCTTAGGCCCATATCAAATGGCAGGCCAAAAGAACTGTCACCTTAGACTCTATTGCCCAGGCACAGTGGGGGTGAGAACGCTGAATTCAGTGTGGGTTGCTTAGGGAGCCAGGAGTTTTAGGGTCCAGGGTGGAGGTGGCAAAACACCTGCCAGATAAGTCTACCAGGGTTTCAGCCTGTACTCAACATCCCTTTAACCCTATGTCCTTTGTATCCCATTTAGAAATACCAACACTGAATAAAAGGAATCAAGTGCAAAATTACAGTATTGCATATTTCATGTGCTTCTACTTTGCCAGACAAAAGAAGCCATGGTTCCTGTTTGCTAGTAAGCCAAGGGTACTATGGTTCAGAGTCTTCATAATAAAGTTGAACTTGGGTAGCATCACAGACTGAGTTCCCTATAACTAGACCTGTTCCAATTCCTTAAGTCACCATTGACCTTTCTATCTTACCAATATTTGAGATGAGAGATCAGAGCATTGAGATGTAGTTTGACTTTTGAATTCACCTTTGGATTTTTTTTGCATGTGTGTGTGGGTGTTGGGTATTTTTACCAACTTTGCAAGTGACAGAGCCTTTCTCAGCTCTGGGTTTATTTTAGGGGATAAAGTGTTGAACACTCAATGGTCACTAAAAGTTTCCAAGCCAGTGACCCTTGAATTCTTGTCTTGAGACCTGTGAAGAATGATGAGTGCAGACGCAGTAAAGGATCTCTTGAGGGTGTAAATTAAGTTTCATGGTTGGGTACATTGGTAACATGAAATGTATGTGAGGGTTGCTGATAGGCTGATGGCTTTATACACTTGGGAATGTAAACTAGGCATTAATTTGGGATAGATTGGCCTGGTTATTTCGAGGGTATGTGAAGGACCTCTGATAGGCTGCTGAGTTACACAGAGGATAGGGTACTTTGTGTGGGTCAGCTGACATCTTGGGGAGTCAGCAGAAGTCAGGGGTTTTTGGATTTTATTTTCCACATTCTGCTTTCTGGGCCCATTATATAATTTCTGTGCTCATTGGCTCTGTCAGGCCACACAGATATTCGTTTATTATCTTGGGACCTGTAACTCTATCTGCCTATAAGATGGAGCTACCTGAGTCCTAATCCATAGCTGTGTGGTGTGTTGTGTGTGTGTGCAGATATGCATGACCCATTGAACACTTGCAGAGGCCACAGGAGAATGTCAGGTGTCCTTTTCCATAATCCATCCCTGTATATCCTTGATTTTGGAATCTTTCAGTGATTCAGAGCTTACTGATTTCATAAAGCACAGGAATTCTCCCATCTCTGTTACCCACAGGACTGGAGTGTCCAATGTGCATGGCCATGCCCAGCTGTTTCTATGGATCCCAGCGAAGAGAATTTAAGAGAGTCTCAGGCCCCTTTAAACCCTCATCCATGTTCAGGAAGTGCTTTTACCCACTGAGATATTTCCCCACCCCACCCCCCAACCATTGGATTTAACGTCAATTGAAGTCTAAACAACACAAAGAATATGCATTTCTTCATGTTTACCAGCCCCTAGTTCGTGGCTTTCTTGAGAATATTCATATAGAGAAAGGTATTGGTGGGACTGATGGGTGTGTGTGAGTGTGTGTGAATGTGTGTCTACATGTGAATGTGTGTGTGAATGCGTGTGTCCAGAGTGTGTGTGTATGAGTGTGAATGTGTGTGTGTGCGTGTGTGTGTGTGTGTGTGTGTGTGTGTGCGTGCGTGTGTTTTCTAAATCCCTTCTGATTTCTGTGTCACCCTGCAGTGTATTATAGTTGATAGTAAGGTCAGGTCATGCTATAAGAATGAAATGATTAGAAAACTTCATTGAAAAGTCCTACCTGCAACCCAAATCACTACTCAACTTTATAACTAATTCTTCCTTTCTTCTCCTGTCTCACTGCTTAGAGAATTTGCTAACAGTTTACTTCCAAACCTCTCCTCCTGACTTTCTATCTTTGTCTCTCCCCTACTCATCTGAGCATTATTTCAGAGATCTCTTCAAGTTGACTAGTTTTTAAAGGCTTTTGGATTATATTAACAAATAGAGGTTCATAGTACATCGTGAATTCACTTCAGTTTTCAATTTATCAACTCAAATCCCCACTTGCTCCTATTTTGACTCTTCCTTCTGGCATAAATGATCCCAGTGCTTTTAACAAATCTTGGCAGCAGGTCTGAAGCATGACTTACTTTGCATATTCTCTGCATCATTGTTAAATCTCCTAAACACATTGTTAAATCTCCTGAATGCCAACTGGTCCCTGGCAGCTCTGAGCCAAGCTAGTTTTACTTTCTGATAATTTAAGGATAGCTAAAGCTGAAAAGATCAAAATAAGAATGCTAATTATTCCAGAGAATTCTGAATGTTCAGAAATGATAGTTCTCTCCTGAGGCTGTATTGTGGATTACTGGATTTGATCTAGCTGAGAGAGGTGGAAGAGTTCATGCTGGGGAAAACTCAAATACTTAATATATGAGAGATATATAATATAATATATAGTAGAGATATTTATCTACTTAGATCCATTTCCCTACTCTAGGAGAGTTTAAGTAAAAATTTCTAAATTTGCTCACTAAGTCTTTTGTTACTTGATGTTTTCTCTAAAATTGAAATTCCAAGATTAATACAGTTCTATCTATATGAGGGGTCCTTGAACCTTTCTTTACATAAGAAGCTGGACTGGCAGTACATGACCTATCTCCATATGGAAGGCAATCAGTAGAGGATGTGCAAAAACATTTGTATTTTATCACAACTCTATTGAATTTAAAATCATTAGAAACCACCTGCTAGAATATAGTGAACAGATCTTGGAGTCAGCATTTTCTCTACTTTTAACATCTCTTCCTTTGTATTCTGGTCCTAAGCATCTGGATTTTCTTCCAGAGAATTACTTCTGCTCCCTTGTTGGAAACTTTTAATCAAGGTACACTGATCTCTCCTTGGGGAAAACAACCTTCATTTTAGGGCAGCTGAATAGGTGGACTTCAAGTCTTAAGTCAATGGATGAAAAGAATAAAAAACAAACCTCTCTGGACACATTACATGTCATCAGAAGCATGTAGAGAAAATGGTCAGTCAGCCTCTGCAGTTCACCTTCCCTAAGCTCGCCTGTTTCTGCCCTGCTGAGCCTGGTTCTATTGGGTGTGTAAGTTTGCATGAACGCCCCATATCCTCCTCCTTTGGGTAACAAGGGGCTGCTTGTGTTGTTTTCAATCGAAGAAATCTGATCTTATAAAAGTGTTCCCAGTTATTTTATAGATCTTTTAATAACAACTAGTTACTTGGTAGCATAGCTCTGACTTCTTAATAGTACAGATAGCCATTTCAATATTTAGAGTGAAGTTCTGAAAGAGCTATTTAAATATATATGTAAATACATCATGAGAAGATATAAAAAAAACCCACAAAAAACAGTCTCAGGCAACATGAAAACTCCTCTAAACAGAGCAGCAAGGCAGTGAGTGTCATGCAGGGGTCCTGAGAACCAGAGAGGTTTAGCATTGGAATTGTAAATGGGAATATCTTATAAGGAATAAGTGATGTAAATAGGTGCCATACCTTCCACAAGAATTATAATCTGTCTATGTTCCTTCTTCAGCCTCTTGGGTCTCTCAGTTTCTACTTCTCATGGTGACATATGTCCAGAAAAACTATTGCTCACACCAAAGAACACATCAATGGCAGAATAATGACAAAGGCAACAGAAACTCACTCTGTTAGCAAGGAAATAGGACTACTATAAGGACTCAGGGACTGGAGAACAGCTGCCCTTTAAATGGGCCAGTACTGCAGTTCTTTCTGATTTTATTGTAGCAGGAAGGTTAGATCAATAATGGTTTATCTTCTGACATCCTAAAAATTCATTTTCAACAGCGATGTTTTCATTACATGTGAAGTGATATCTTTTCTGTGTGTGTGTGTATGTGTTTGAGTGGTTTGTCAGTTCCTTTCTCATGGCTGAAAAAAATACCTGAAAAATCAGTTCAACAGTTTATTTCAGTTTATGCTTTCAGGTTCTAGTTCATCATAGTGGGGAAGGCCTGTTGGGGGGGATGTGACAACAGGAGCTGATTACATTCAGTCTAACTGTGAAGAAGCAGAGCAGAATGACCTGTGCTGCTACTCAGACAACTCTCTCCTTTTTATACAGTCCAGGACCCAGCCAACAGTTAAGGAAAGTCTTCCCACCTCAATTAACCGGATCCTGATAATCACCCTCAGCTGCCTATAGGTTCTGTCCAGATGAAAATCAACATAAATTACCTCACTTGGGTACATGTGTGTTTACATGTGGAAGCCCAGAGGACAACCTCAGGTGCCAGCTTCAGAAATGCCACCCACCTTTTTTGACAGGGACTCTTCTTGGCTTTGAGCTGAAATATGTTACACTGGCTGGTCAGCGAGCTCCCTGGATCCTCCTGTCTTTGCCTCTTTAGTAAGAGGATTATAGGTGCATACACTCAAATGATACTGGGGATTGAACTCAGTCACTTGGGCTTGCAAGCTGAGAACTTTACCAGCTGAACTATCTTCCAAACTCCAATGATGTCTTTGTTACACACTGCAAACTAATTTTCTTAAATATATTTAGTCATCTCAAGAAAATAAATACCACTTCTCTTCTTAGGCAGCCTAGAATCACAGCTACAATTCTGGATGCAAATCTGAGGACTGTAAATCACTCAGGAGCACACTGTTTCAGGCTGGTTTTCTTTTTTTTTTTTTTAACAAATGAAATTTCTAAACCAGAAAAAGACACCTTAGCACCTCAGTCACGAAACAAACTCCAGAAGTGAGACTACAGGATCCTGCAAGACCCAGTTGGGATGGAGGAGACAGAGAGGGAAACACTCTTCTTGGGCTGGTTATCTTAGGAGATGGGATCATATAGCTACTAGTTAAGAGGTGGATCATTCATTCATGGATTGGCAAGTATTCAATGACTCTGTGGTGTGTAGACACAGATACAAGTACGTTCATGGTTCATGTTGATTCTACACATTTAAGAAGCTTATTCATTACAGATCTTTCCAAAGCTGAAAAAAAGAATGCTATTTCTATGGCAATTTATTTTTAGACGATTGCATTTTACTAGCTGGATTACCAGTGTGTGTGTGTGGGGGGGGGGGATGAATCACTGTTGTGTCACCAACCATCGTCGGGTTTAGAAGAGAATAAGATTGACATGCTGTTCAGATCCATTAGTCAAATTACAGTGTCTTTGGACAGGTAGTTTCCAAAACACATCGGTCTCATTTATACCTAACAACACCAAGAAGAAATGGCAATGCTCCCAAATGTTAAGACACAAAGTGCTTTTGGTACACACTGCTTTTTTTTTTTCAAGGACTGAAAACAGGAGGTGAAAGGCCAGAGTAAAGGTTTATATCCTAATGATTCTACAGGAGAAACAACCCAATTGACCTAGAAACTGGATTAAAATAATTAAGAAAACAAGAGAATACATCAAGAAATCAACTGGTGTGACAGTGATCTCAAAGGACAGGCCACAGAGATCTGAGTGTACCTAAGAAAGGAGGAACATCCACTTGTTCTTAGAAATGACTATGTCAACAAATGCTAGCATACGCTTTGTTAATTTTCATGTCAATATAATTACATAGATTGATCAAGGACAGCTAAGCTACAATTGGAAAGGAACAAGAAATTATCCCCATTACAACATTGCAATGTAGATTGTGTAGATTATAACTATAGATAATTTCCTGTATATTTCACTGAGCTAGAAGAAAAGACTTTGTATATGTTCACCATAAATGAAAAAAGTTGAAGAGACATATGTGTTTAACCTGATTCAAATAGTACATTATGCCTATATGTGTTGGAATAGTGCATGGTACCCTGCATATACATTATGTCCTTAGAATCAGGTAAAATATACAACTTATTAATTTAGTTTTGTAAATATACAACCTGAAAGTGGAAGGATGTGGTTATTTGACTTTTCTTTCACTGATAAACCTAAACAGTATAATATGCATATTGAATCTGGTATGTTTGACATAGTTTTAATATAGATTGATCTTATTTTTCCAGTCCTTGAATGGAGTGAAATATGCTATTTCAATGAAAACACATCTTATTTCTTATTAATATAGAAACTTATATAAATTATTTATTTTAGCACATAGTGGTAATGAGGCAGGTACTCAGTCCATCATGTCACTTAAATTTTAATTCTCACATCACAATATCAGCTAAAACATGGCATAGCACTTATTCTTTTTACACTTGAGGAAACCAAGATGCGAATAATTTAAATAGTTGGCTTAATATCACATGTTTTATGGAATAGAACAGCCGGGATCATAAGTGTTTCTTATTCTAAGTTGTGCGTTTTTCAGTCATTTAGATGGACCCAAGTCAGAATGAGAGAGACTTGACAGATGATGGGAACTCTGGTTCCAAAAGGTGATCAGCATCTAAACTCTCATGATAGTCCCATGCTAAGGCAAGCCACAGGCCACACAAAAGGTTTCCTTCTGTAGAAAAATGGACCATGAACTTGACAATAAGTAGTGGTACTTGCTGTTTGTGGGCTCACTTCCATCCCACCCAGTTCATGGTTGTCTCTTACCAGAGGGTCTGGAGAAATGCTCTCTGACAAAACAGAGGTGTCATTCAATGAGGGGCATTTGGGGGACATCACCCTAGCCCTTCAGTAATGGCTTTACTGTTTATATAAATAAAAAAGGTTCCAGGTACCAATTGAGTAAGACAAGGCAATAAGGACATGGCTCTTGAATTTGAACATGCATGAAAGAATTTTGGGGCCACTGTGGGTTAATGTGAACTCTGACAGCCGTAGCAAACATGCCAGCCTGCTAGCCTAAGTCAGTGGCTCAGAAAGATCAGAAGGGGGTTCCCAGGACCAGTGGGAAGGGACTGAAGCTTCATGGTAACTTAGGGAGTGCTTCAAAGGACCTGTGAGAAATGCAAAATGATTGAGGAAGACAAATAAAGCCATAGCATGAGGTGAAAGAAGAAGACTTTCTGCGACAGGGCAAAGGAAGAAAAGAGACCCCTTGAAAGTGACCCCCAAGTTACCTATCTCACAAGGGCCATTGTAGAGACTCTGATGGACCGCCACTCTGCATAGTGCAACAAAGCTAAGCAATGCAAGGCAAAAGCAACCAAGGGGCATTTTGGCAACGTGTGAGCCAGTTAAGAAGGGATAAAGCAATACCTAGGGAACACACGGTACTTCTCTTTTTCTTAATAGGGTTGGAGAGAGGGAGGATTTAAAGAATAATTTTCTTTTCTTCTCTATTTCTCATTTTCTTTACAGAACCTATCCTCTTTCACTTTACACCTCGAAACGTGAACAAAGAAATCAATCAATAAAAATATCTCCGATTTTCTACAGACTCCTAATCTCCCAAAGAGATTAAATATCTTATTTCTGGGTCGAAAGCAAAAGAGCTTGTTTCACCAAAGATTTGACACAGGCCTTGGGCAGAGTTAGCCGACTGGAGAAGGGAGGCTCTGAAGGCTTAGCAGCATTTATAAGCGGCTGCTGCTCAGCATTACCAGAACCCAGCTCAGCTATTCACACCTTCTTCAGGAAGTATCTTCATTCCTCCTGACAGCAGGATTAATGACTGTGCTGAAAAGAAACCCAAATGTCAAAAAAAGTTTACCTCTCATGACCATCTCCCTGTCTTTGTACCATGGAAGCCTTTTTCTTTCTTTTCTGTTTCCCTCTGGGTTAGATGAAATGCTGTCCGGGCTTCTTCATGGAGACCCATGAAAGAATTCAAGGTTATTCACAGAAACTTGGCAAGCTGAGGAAATGGTCTAGAGTCTCATCCTCAGAAATCCTTGTCATGTCCACATGGGTAACAAGCCATGCTGGTGCCTGAGTTTTTCTACATGGGGATCTGGCTGCTCCGTTCTGCATCACCTAAACATTAACTTTTGCTTTACATCACTAATGTGCTGTTCAGTCTTCCCCCAAAGTTGGTAAAATAGAAGAAAATTTTCTATTTAAGAGATCTGAAGAAAGATCGAAGAAACTCTTTTCATCCTTTTGTTTAATGTAGCCATAACCTGAACAGGTCTGGCCTTCTGTTTTGGGACTCTCGGAGTTTTTTCGTTTCTGAATAGCCTTATTAAATCAGTATGTGGCAAGTGATCGTGGATGAGAGTGATTGTAGGTGTGTGTCTGTATGTATGGGGTACCTTCGCTTTCTGGCACAGCCTTGGCCTCTTTCTCTCAACCTCAACTGTGCAGCTGCTTTGTGCATCTGCAGAACCAGAGGCCACAATGCACAGACCTCGAGTCTATGGCTCACCCTCAGGAAAGGAATCGAAGTCAGCATGTGGGTCTGTGCGTGGAAACACTGAGGTAAGTAGTGTGGACAATGAAAGAGAATAGACTTAGTGTTCAGTTCCTTGACTGGTTGCAGTGATCAATAGCTGACTGGAAGTAATTTAAGGAAGGGAAGGGTTTATTCTGACTTAGGGTATCAGAGGGTAACAGTAAAGAAACAGAAGGCTGACTAGTCCCATTGCAACCACAATCAGGATAAATAAGAAGCGGGGCTGGACTATAAATCCTCAAGGCCAGGCCCCAGTGATCCACTTCCTCCAGCTCCTAAAGATTGTGCAACCTTCCCACACAGTGCCATCTGCTGGGGACCCAGTGTTCAAACACATGAGCCCAAGGGAGACATTTTACAATCAAGCCCCAACTTTTAGGTACCATTCAACAGAGGATCAAAAGTTTCTTCAAGGGTGCTTGAAGGTAATGAACGTATATGATATATATGATATATAATCCCCAAAATGTGATTTGTTTCAGTTACTTAATATCATAAGTTTGAAGGAAGAGTTCATAACCCATTTCAGACAACAGCACTTGGAAACTTTGGTTTAAATAGTCTTTACTAATCATAATTTTTGGAGGTCTCAGAAAAGTATGGCCCACATAGCTAATGAACTTTATTGCTTTGAGAAAAACAAGGCTAGTACATGTGAAATAATAAAACAATAACAACAAAACTACAGCTCTTTCAATGAGAACTTGAGTAATACCAAACAGGCAAAAATTGACATTAAAAGGTACATTCAGAAAAGGTGAGGCTAATTACTAATTTTAATTGAGTTTGATTTAACTAATTAACTATACATTTAATTTAAAATTTTAAAAACGAATGCTCAAGAATGACTAGAATTGCATTTGCTGTATAATTATTAAAGAAACTATTTAAAACTGTTGGAAAATTAAAGAAAATATGACAAGTTTTTTGCAAATTTGTACAAAACTGTGAAACATTTTGAATACCAATAATGACCCCAAAGTAGTTATATAGTGGAAAATGACATTTAAGAAAATTTAATATTTTTAAAATTCTTTTAATTATGTATATTTGTTACTTTGCAAATCAGCATAATGGTGCATCAAACAACCTGAAATCTATCAACATACACATACCTTAAATGAAATAAATGAGCAGCTTAAAAAATGTGTTCCAAAAACAAAGTCATTCAGAGATGAATTGTTGAACATTTAGGCATTAGACCTGTGGCAGAAACACATTTCTAAGGTTGAGAAGCTCAGCGTCAAAGGTTAGAAGTTCAATCACAGACCACCTTGAGTATTCGAAGAGAGAGCAAAGAATCCTTTAATTGAGTTGAAGTGTGCAAAACACACTTACTTGCTGCACAATGGTTTTCCACGCAAACCTTCACGTTAATGCTCAATTAACAGCACTGAGATGTGTCCTTTAGGAGCTGATTAAGAGAAGAAAGGCTAGGGTAGAGCCCTCATGATTTGGATTTACCTCTCCATAAAAGGCTGAGTATTCTGCTTTTTCATTTTCTTCTATTTGGGATCACAACTACAAGACACCACACCATCTCTGAGGAAGCGAAGCAGCACTGGCAGATCCTAATGCTGATACCTTGATCTTGAACTCCCAAGCCTCCAGAACAATAAGACACAGATTTCTATTGTTCAAAACTTAACCTACGTCACTGTGTTACACCAGTGGAAATGCACCGAGATGCTGGCCCAGGCCCAGCTCCTAGAAGCTGCCCATATTCTTTACTCACCTCTCCTAGCAGATCTCCCTCTTTCTAACCCTGACCCCCCTGCCTCCTTCCTACAAGAACCATATGATTACATTAGGCTTCCTTTGATAAATGAAGAGATGTTCTATTTGTCAGAACCAATAATTTAAAGATATCAGTCAAATCTCTTTTACCATGTTAGCTAACATACTTACAGGCTTCTGGAATTAGGAGATGGGCTTCTGAAGTTATATAACATAATTTACCTAGCACACAGATTCCACAAACAATTTAAGACATTGGTTTTTATTTTGCAGAAGTTTTTTTTTTTTAATACAACATAGGCAATGTTGTATAGCAGATTTCCTCTGAATTGAAGAGAGAAAGGAGGCTCTGGGGATTCAAGATGTTAGCTGGCTGCAAGTGGTGCAGTGGGTTCCAGAGATGCTGCTTCCAAAAGCCTATGCTGAGCGGGGCTTTCTGTATGCAGCTGCCTTTGAATTGGAGCAACGATGGGGAGGTCGTCATCCAGGATGGGATGAGACTTCTCAGGGTGCGGCTGTGTTTGAGTTTGAGTCATCTATGGCTCCTGTAAAGCAGCCCCTCACCCTGCTCGTAAAGTAGCCCCAATAAATTCATTGGTTCATCAAACTGGTTTTGGTGTAATTGTCCTTTGGTCTGTCGTTTGTGCCCTATCTGGAGAGAAGGCATGTGTTTGTGTCATCCTACAAAAGGTAATAATTCTGACTTTAAATTTTTAATGTGTCATTTTAATTTGTGTACAATATTGTGGATCCATTTGTACTTCTACCTATATTCGTAAATGAACATGCAATGGTATTTTTCTAGACTATACAAAAATAAGAACTATCTGTCTCCTCCAAGAGTGGAGAGATGATGTCGGAAAAAGCTTGGGGATAGGTAGAAAAAAAAACTGCATGTGTTAGTTTTTGTGTGTTTAGTTTGTTTAGTTTTGAAAGAATGCCTCACTATGTAGCCTAGTCTGGCTTTGAACTCTCAGCCTTCCTCCTCAGTCTCTTTGGGAATACAGGTGTGTACTACTGCATTCAATTTAGAAATGGTTTAAGTCAAACACATGGTGATGATTTGTGAATTTCATTTACTAGACTATACATGTCCTTTTTCTTCTGCGTATAATTAAGAGTAGACAGTACATGAAAACCCACACCCTCTTCTGTGGAGAACTGTGAACACCTGGAGAATAAGTTTCTGAGAGAACAGATTATCAATAATGCTCTTATATTTTAAAACAATAATTTCCTCTTACTCCAGACAGAAGCAACATGCTGTGCAAAATTATATATCATATAGCAATAGCTAAGAAGGCACATATATCACTATCAATGCTGCCTCTATGAAAACCAAAAATTACCATACCTAACAATAATTTTTACTTTAACACAGAAAACAGGGGACATAGAAGCCAACTCGTTCTTATAAATGGTTCGTTTAACACATAGTGAACAAATTGATGTGTAAATTGGTTTTGATGAATGCTTGTGTTAAATGTGGTTATTTATTATGAGTTCCATTACATAAATCGGTTGCAAAATGATAACAAATGCGCTTTATTAATTTTACCTTCTCTATGGCTAGAGAATGACTCAAGGCGATTATCTTACATAGACTTCAAAACCATTAGTGCGGATGTGCTAAGGAGGGCAGACGAGCCCTAATAATACAGAGAGAGTAGAAGCAGACCTTTTTACTTTGACTCTGACATTGGAAAGTGATATTTCTTATAAAGATTCCTTTATCTGTCGTTGAAGCCTTCAAGTAGTTAGTTTCTGATATATTCTTGCAGTAATAGTTGGGGTAGATGTCAGAAATATCTTACATATTATGTTTTCCATGGCCTGACATTTGAAATTTATAAGCAATGGTTCTAATATCCAGGAACTTAAAGAGTTTAACCAGGATGGCCCAGGTGCTCTCTGGATTCATTTATACTTGGTTGGAGCACCAGCACTTTCTCTACAGCCTAGTGACAGATTGGAGAACTGTTTTAATGTTCTACTCTTCAGCATGTGATATAAATACCTGGAAGATAATGTCTTTCTGGGAAAGAAAAGGAAATATTTCTTCCAGGAGCACTCCCATGACCTGACTTTCAACCAGACTCAGAGAGGTAAAGAGTTGTCTGAGTATATAACCCAGAGCCATTTCTTCTTTATTAGGAGGCAGAGTTTTCAGTTATGAGTTTCTCAGATCCTGCTTTCTTATCTTCGTCTCCATAGACATAGTTTTGTCTTTTTAAGAACTCTCTGCACATCCCAACGAGAGGAAAACAACAAGTAAGAAAGAAAGAAAATTTATTTTGTTAATGATGTATCTCTGAACAAAAGTCATATTAAAAGGTACAGGAGCAGTGATACTATAATTATCATTATATAAATACATACAAAGAGCCATGTTAATTAGCAGGCTGAAGAAATCACAGCCTCATGTGATGTCTGCACTTTTCTTTTTTAAAAATATCTTTATTATGAATAAGTATGTACATTGTATGAGCAAATCTTGTGAATGTGTCCCCGTTTCCCTCCTCTCTGTCCCCTACCCACTGGGGTCCTTTCTCAGTGTGCATTCTGGATCTGTCCATATGTTAGGGGGTATGAACTGCACCAGAGGGAGCCAGTTTTTTTGTTGTTTTTTCCTTTCCCCTTGTGCATGGTTGCTGAGGGGGGCCATGTCTCTGGATATTCTCCCCCACCATGGCTCTTACAATCTTTCTGCTCCCTCTTCCACTCAGTTCCCTGAGTCATGGTGGGTGAGTTTTAAGTCTGCTTTATTGTTGAGATCTTAAGCATCTCTGGATCTTTGCCCTGGGTTGTGATGGGTATCATTGGTGTCTGTCTCCACTGACCTTTCATGGGTTATCAGACTTGCTGTGGTGATTGGTCTCCTGTTTGTCTCCTCACTTCCTCGTAGGTTTCAATTGGGCCAGGTGTGGTTTGTCTCCTGCCAGGATGTCGGCCATCATCCAATGACTTGGTGGAATTGAGTTGTCCCTGGCTCTCTCACTGCCATCTGAAAAATACAAACTGAATCTCCATTGGAGAGTAAGCAATATAGGTAAATGAGACAACATTGCTATTTTGGCTAGCTCCTAATGGGTGTAGCCTCTCTGTAGCTCTCTGGTAGTGGGAATTTCCCCTTAGTAGCCCTAGATCTTAGTCCCCATAGGATTATGCCTTGGATCCCAGTTTCAGTTAAGGGATCTTTAGCAGAACTCTTAGCCAATCAGTAAGCCATTGATTACCCTCCTAGGTTTAGTGCCACTATTGCACAGATGAGCATTTCTTGACTTGCTGGTCTCTTCCATACATCCGTGTGTTCAGCATTCTCTTACTAACATTTATTAAATGCCATGATGTGTAAGTCCCTAAACCAGGAGCTGAATGCTGAAGGAAAAGAATCCACAGAACCAGAACAAGCACTCAGAAGCCCCTTGAAATGCCCTCAGCTTCACGCCCAGAGTGCATTAAGATAGAAATGACAACACGGTTTTTTTTGTGGAGATTCAGCTCAGCAATGAAAGGGAATTTCCCCAGTGACATAAGGTAAAAAGCTGTTGTTTGCATTCTCTGCTGAGTATCTAGGGAATGCAATGTTTTACGAGGCTTCTTCAGTCTTGTTCCAATTCCCAGCAGGTCCTCCATTCCTCAATTCAGTTCATGGTGTGAGGTGCTGACATCAGCTTCAAGATCTCTTGTCTGTTGATGACTTAGCAAGAAAGCAAAAGGCATGCATGCTCTCTTAAAGAGCATTTCCTGGAAGGTGCACAGACAGCTTCCACGTACATATAATTGGGATGATCTAGCCTTGAGAGGAATAGGAAATGGAGCCTTGGTTCCAGCTGGCTATATGCCCAGTGAGAGATGGTATAAGCTAGCACTTTCCATTTCTGCCCTGGGTGTGGATGTTTCCTATAAAGAACAGCATTGCTTCTGCTCTCACAGCAGCAATTACAATACAACAAGTGGCCTTAAAGTCTAAAGCTTCTCTTGAACCCAGCAGAAAATTTATGACAACCCATTGGTAGTCCAGAATTTAAGGAAGGCTGGGTACTTGCAAGAAGATACACTGGAAAATAAGTACCTGCTCATAACAGACCCTGTCTGTCACAGGTAGAAAAAATTCACTTAATGCTCAAATGAGTTGATAAAGGCCCAGTACAGATAAGCTCAAAAATAAGTATACCCCAAAGGGAGAACTTCACTCATCTCTGGTTTGTCTGCAAAAAACCAGTTGCTCATAGGAAATACAGCAAGAATCCTGGAAATACATTCCTTATGGTTCAGGCCTGGAGCTGTGGGATGTTGGGGGGAGCACAGATCACCTTCCCCTCCCTGTCTTTTCTGTAAAACAAAAGCCCTAAGCTATTGGGGAGAAGGCAACAAAATTTGATGTTCTTAGGGCATTGATGAAAGCTCATTGGTGGAGTGAGGGAGGGAGAGAATAACAAGAAAAATGGCAACACAAAACGTTTACTCCTGAGAAAGGTATAAAATAATCCCATTGGGCAGTGGACACAGAGCTACAGCTGGGGGTGGATGCAGTCAGTGAACAAAGTCTGCAGCCATGACTCAAGCAGTCAATGCCTGACTTCCTGTCCTTGTCCTGCCAGGTTAAGCATCGAAAGCAGTGTGTAGGATGTAGCTCAGTTGGTAGCGTTCCTGTCCAGCATGCACAAAGACCTTGACTCAATACTCAGCCTCTGTATTTGGGTGTCATGGCTTACATCTAATAATCACAAAATTCAGGAGGTGGACACAGGAGAAATTCAAGATTATCCTGTTGCATAGCAAATGGTTTCAAGGCTAGTTGGGATACAGGAGATCAGAGAGAGAGAGAGAGAGAGAGAGAGAGAGAGAGAGAGAGAGAGAGAGAGAGAGAGAGAGAGAGAGAGAGTTGAGTAAGTTAACAGAAGTCTACTGCTTGAAGAGAAGGAAAACAGTCCAGAGATGCAGAAAAAACTTCAGAGGTGCACTGAACAGGAATGACTCAAAGCTGAGGCAAGAAAAAACAGTAACACAGATAAGGATGTTACACTGAATAGGTAGGAAAACAAGACACGGAAAGAAATCTTGAAGGTGATCAGGGATTAAAGACATTACATACAGTTGAAAAAGTTACATAGGCTTTTTTTTGAAAACCATTCAAACCATCAAACTTGAAGATGTATCTTTTAAGTAAAAAAAAGGAAAAATTTCTTTCAACCCAATAGTCCGTAGCTAGTTAAAATATATTTCAAAAGCAATGGAGCAATAAAGGCTTTCTCATACACAAACAATGAGAGAATTCATAGAAAGATCACAGGTAAAAGAAATGTTAAAAGATGCTTTTCAGGTAGAAGAAATATTGTATCCAACAGAACTTAGATATATAGAAATAAATGAATTGCACGGAGAGTATATTAAATAGAGTTAAGAATAACATTATTTAATTTTTTTTTTTTTTTGGTTTTTTGAAGTAGGGTCTCACTCTAGCCCAGGCTGACCTGGAATTCACTATGCAGTCTCAGGGTGGCCTTGAACTCATGGTGATCCTCCTACCTCTGCCTCCCGAGGGCTGGGATTGAAGGTGTGTGCCACCACACCCAGCTTTTATTTAAAAATTTTAATTGGCTGTTAAAGATAAGTGATTGTAGCAATGTACTTTGTGTTTATAGAATCGTAAATGTGAATCATATAACATATGTGGTAGCACTGAAAAGTAAAATGAAAGAGAGAAGCAAGAAATGCATTATTGTGGGCTGGAGAGATGGCTCAGCGGTTAAGGCACTTGCCTCCAGTGCCTAAGGGCCTGGGTTCAATTCCCCAGTACCCACATATGACAGACCCACAAGATGGTGGCCCTGGTGTGCTCTCTCTCTCTCTCTCTCTCTCTCTCTCTCTCTCTCTCTCTCTCTCTCTGCTTGAAAATAAATAAATAAAATATTTAAAAAAAGAAATGCATTATTGTAAAGCCCTGGGTAATGTATTATTTGATTTACATAATAAATTCTGAAACAACCACCAACGTGCTAAAAAGGCAATATAATTTAACCAAACTGGGAAAAATATTAGCACAAAGGTAGAAATACTAGCAATAGATGACGTCCAATGGAAAATAGCTCCACAGATGGAGATTTTCATGCAACATATTGATAATGATGCTAAGTATAAGTAGTACCAAATACTAATTAAAAAACAGAGTATTGGGTTTGATTTATAAAGCAAGGTTTAATTATATACTGTGAATAGCAAATTAACTTGAGTTTTAAAAACATAGATAGGCTGAAAGTAAAAGAATATAACAATATACCCATGTAAATATTAATTGAAGGAAAGTTAAAGTAGCTATATTATAAATATCAACAAAGAAACAATGCCAAGAATGCATAGGTCTACTGAAGGATGCAAAAGGATGTTTCATCAAGTAGAATTGAGTATTAACTAAATATTAATTTATTAACAAAGCTACAAAATATGTGGACCAAAATCTAACAAAAATAAAGGAGAAAAAGTTCTTTGCATTTGTATATATTAACACTTTCTCAGTATTTTATAGAATGAATAAAAAATTAATTCAGAAGACAAGAATACTACTATCAACCAACTTCAACTAATTGATATTTCTTACACACTACACTGAATTATACCAAAACACATATTTCAAATGCACATGGAACATTTCCCCCATCTATATTATACAGCATAAATATCAACAGATTTCAAATAATTAAAACCTTTAAAGTGTATTTTCAGAGAAGTACAGGCAAAAACTCACTAAGAGAAAGCTACCTAGAAAAAAATCACTAAATGTGTGACAATTAAATAACTCACTTATAAAATGTAGAATATTGTCACTAAAAGAATGAAATATTGGTGGGGAAAAAAACAGTCACTTCAAAGTCCAGTAACAAAGATACAGCTAGTAGAGAAACTCCAAGTCAGACCATTGAAATAACAGCTTAATGGAACCTGTATAAAATGAATGTGTGTGTATCCCCAAGTACATATGTTGAAACCCCAATTTCCGCTGTGGTGGTGGTATTTGGAGGTCTTGGTGCCAAGAAGCTCTAATTCAGAAGGAGTTATGTCCTTGGTGTTTGCTTATTTATTTTAGTACACCAAGTCATATCTGTGTACCTTTACCTTGACACCAGGTGTCATTGCTCCCTCTTCCTGTTTAAGTCTCTTTTTACCAAATCTTGGCTCATTTATTTGGTTGTTATTTTCTCTTGTGCCTAATACTGCCATTGGGGAGACAAGGAATTAGGAGAGTGATTAAAATGCTAGGTTGACATAATTGAGAGCAGCCTAATATCATTCAGTAGAGCCAGCTGGAGAATAGCCCCTTTACCTCCTAATATCAGAAAAAGTCTAGAATAATAGATGTAACTGGTGAACAGACAAGGCAGTACGAGTGTGTTCCATCCCCCAGTTAGGCTAATGATGCATGCGCCATATGATTCATAGGTAGCAGAAAATGGCTGCACCAACCTCACATGTCATTAAGCAAGCAAGCTCTGCACGTTTCTTTCATGCATACACCAAGCCCTTCGGCATTTGATTTATGACTCTTGTCCTGCCCAAACTCCTGCATAGTTCAACTCAGTAATTCCCACTCTCCTCTGGATAAAACGCAGCATCATTTGTACATTTTCACCTTGATTTAATCTCTAAATATTTGGATGATCCTGACATTCCTCTGACAAAAGTAATTTCATTTCATTATACTAACTCAGTAGACACAGTTTTAACAAGAAAATATTATATGTAAATGTTATATGTAAAACAAGAAAATATTATATGTAAAGTATCCCTAAGTATGTTTGAGCATTATAATTATTACTTTTCTTTTCAAAACCTTCAACTTTATTATTTTTCAACCTAAAATCTGAGCAGATTCCAGCACATTTTTCTGTATAATTATTATTGCTTATTACTTAGGTTTTTAAAATCATTTTGATTATTCCCTAGCAGGCAGGAAGTTTTGAATAGCTACATATTTTGGTTTGTTTTTATCCCAGCACCTAGAGCATTATCTCAATAAATATTTGTCATAAGAGTGAGTGGATGAATTCATGGATTTTGTTTCTACAAAGCTCACCTATGTGTGTATAGGTGTGTCTCCCTCTCAAACGTATGCACACTTATTCATAAAAGAACCCTACATTTTATTTGGACTATCAATGCCCACCATTTCTCCAATGGTGTTTGTCACAGTATTCATCAGATATGTCATGCTTATTAGCCACAGGGCAAACTTACAAGCAAGGCGGCAGAAAGAGCATCCCTGCCATGACAGTTTATTGCAAAGCAGAAGGAATGAAATAAAAATAGCATGGTTTGCTATACATACGCAGATCAAGACACAAAGCAAAGATCTAGACCACTGTG